>AVPN01000265.1:0-13024 GCA_000695325.1 Pleurobrachia bachei | reverse complement strand
TTCTGTCGCGCGCGTTCATGCCATGATCACTTCCTGTCATGAACACGTCATGTTGCTATGGACACTGATTGAAGTTGTTTTGGGTCCTCTTGGTATTTGCTTACTGCTCCTGCTATCTGATCACATTTCACGTAATTAGTTAACCTCATCAGAACCCCGGCTCTGTCAGTATCACATATCTCACAGTGTTACATGTTTACCACACCCATCAATCATCATCGTGGGAGTGGTATGTGGAACTGATGACAAACAAACTCAAAGACAAAATGGATGAATTACGCTAAACACCCGGCCCACTTTGGGGAGCATATGTATTTACTGATCGGTGCAAGTGTTTATGTTGGAACATGTTTTAGCATATTATACTTATTATTATATATAGCAATTCAGTGTCCATAGTTACCAACTTCGTTTTCATGGCCATGGCAACTGTGGGGATAAAGAGGACCACCCGGCGAAGCCGGGTATCTTTCAAACCCCTTACTTGAGGCGCACCCAATGGGTGCGCTAGTTCAACAAAATATGGTAATCGTCCAGCAGCCGGGCCCTCAATCTTTGGAAAAAACGGGTGCGATAAGGACGATTTACGGTATCATGCTTTTACTATGGATCTTCAAACTGGTATTGATTCATTTGTATGAAAAATACGGGATTGAAATATGGAGCGTGTTTTATCGCAATGACTGGATTGTATACTTCCAACCTAAGAAGCAACGTCAAAAACCGTAGTAAGACCAATCAGATGTTAATACTCCATCGTTCGAAATAAATTTTGTTATCACTAACCTCTTTACCAAGAAATCATGGGTACATTAACAACCTTTCCGGCCTACTAATTTCAATTATTTATTTTAAATATTATTATAATCATTAATCATACTTAAATACGCAAATGATTATTAAAAATCATTTCAGATTTTTCTTGGAAGATACAAAAAGATCAAACGAAACAACGTTGTTGTTAACACTATCTTATTGGTGATTATATCACTCATATGGCTCTTACTACTGATATCTTGGAGGAGCGATTACGCTCAACCAGTGCCCACTGCTTTTGTCATGGTGCTGGTTTGTATGGTCTTGTTTACACTTCTTTCGTTTACCTTCTATTGTCTCATCGGAATTTGTCCTGGAGTCATTCCTCTGGTTCTTTTGGTGGTCGTGACTTCCGTACTGAGTCATTTTATATGGTTCAAGGATTATTATAACGATGTCGGTTACACCTATAAAATAGAATTCAATGACTTGATAAATGTAAGTAATAGCCCAGGGCCCAGGGGCCTGACGAACGTGATTGTTTTGGTGATTAAATCCCCTATAATGTTTCGCATGCTTCGTTAGCCGCGATCGATTGTCACCAATTGATTGTTGAATTGCTCCATCAGGCAGTAAGAGGGCTCTTTTAGAAAATTCTTTTCAACCAAAACTTTTCAGAACTTGGTGAAAGGACGGAATATTACACCTTTCTAAGAAAAAGAGAAGCGACAACAAACCAACACCTAACCAAGAGCCGCATTGTTCAGTGTATACAACGTGAAGGGAGGACGAGACTACGTGTTTGCCCTTGTAATAATGTATGCTTAACCGGGTATCCAAATATGGGAGAAGTTTTTCCTGCAGCCACCAACCTCATCTAATTTGCACCCGGCTCCTCAATCCACGGAACGAACGGATGTGCTAAGGAAGATATACGGTATTATGTTTGTGCAATGGGCCTTAATTCTAGCAGTCACCATTTTGGCAATGAAATACGTGTTCAACATGAAAATTTACAATTGGGAAACAGAAAGATTTGTAGAACCTCCTGTCTGGCTACCATACATCCTCTTGGTCGTCGCTATAATTTTTGGAATTATTTTGGTAAGTTTGTATTTTAGTTTTTAACTGGGTGATGTCCTATATTATGGCTTCGTTTGCCCTTCTTCGCACAGCTGGTAGTGTAGGGGCGACTGTGTCGCCAACATATTTATCAACTGAATATTCAACAAACATTTTTCTTTTCAGATGATTGCTGGAAGATATAAAAAACTGAAAAGAACGGGAAAGGACACAATTTTGAATGGCAGCCTATTCGTAATAATTTCGTTTTTATGGCTCGCCATCATATTGTCTTGGAGATCTTACTCAGGGCGTCCAGAAGCACAACCTCTTACTATTGTTTTGGCGATGGTTTGTATGGTCTTGTTTACACTTCAAAGCAAATGGAAGATAACAGAGATCGGAATTTGTCCTGGAGTCATTCCTATGGCTGCCTTGGCCCTTTTGTCTACCGTGTTGAGTCATTTCATAGTTTGGGCCATCTCAACAGCTTTATCTGACGATCCCTACCTCACTGTCACATTGGACCGATATATACTCGTGAGTGATAGTTCTAATTGATATTGCGACCTTTTGGCTTTTTAAGAAGCTCCCCCTGTCCCTTTGACCCCCTAAAAATATTTCAGGATATTAATTCTATGAAGTTAAAGGATTGGTTACCTAAAGTTCTGTTTGATTGGTTACCTAAGATTCTGTTTCTCGTTCCTGTTGTCTGGTTGTGGATTGGTTCTCGGCGGTTGTTCAGTGTATACAACGTGAAGGGAGGACGAGACTACGTGTTTGCCCTGATAATAATGTATGCTGAACCGGGTATCCAAATATGGGAGAAGTTTTTCCTGCAGCCACCAACCTCATCTAATTTGCACCCGGCTCCTCAATCCACGGAACGAACGGATGTGCTAAGGAAGATATACGGTATTATGTTTGTGCAATGGGCCTTAATTCTAGCAGTCACCATTTTGGCAATGAAATACGTGTTCAACATGAAAATTTACAATTGGGAAACAGGAAGATTTGTAGAACCTCCTGTCTGGCTACCATACATCTTCTTGGTCGTCGCTATAATTTTTGGAATTATTTTGGTAAGTTTGTATTTTAGTTTTTAACTGGGTGCCTTGGTGATGTCCTATATTATGGCTTCGTTTGCCCTTCTTCGCACAGCTGGTAGTGTAGGGGCGACTGTGTCGCCAACATATTTATCAACTGAATATTCAACAAACATTTTTCTTTTCAGATGATTGCTGGAAGATATAAAAAACTGAAAAGAACGGGAAAGTACACAATTTTGAATGGCAGCCTATTCGCAATAATTTCGTTTTTATGGCTCGCCATCATATTGTCTTGGAGATCTTACTCAGGGCGTCCAGAAGCACAACCTCTTACTATTGTTTTGGCGATGGTTTGTATGGTCTTGTTTACACTTCAAAGCAAATGGAAGATAACAGAGATCGGAATTTGTCCTGGAGTCATTCCTATGGCTGCCTTGGCCCTTTTGTCTACCGTGTTGAGTCATTTCATAGTTTGGGCCATCTCAACAGCAATAGACGATAATCCATACGCCATCATCACCTTTAACCGATATGCAGACGTAAGTGATAGTTCTAAGGCGCATGTCAATTGATATTACGAGCTTTTTAGGACACTTCACACTCCCCTGACTCTTTAACCCCCCAAAATGTTTCAGGATATAATATTAAGAATGCATTCAAGTGATTGGTTACCTAAGATTCTGTTTCTCGTTCCTGTTGTCTGGTTGTGGATTGGTTCTCGGCGGTTGTTCAGTGTATACAACGTGAAGGGAGGACCAGACTACGTGTTTGCCCTGGTAATAATATATGCTGAGCCGGGTATCCAACTATTGGAGAAGTTTTTGCCGCAGCCACCAACCTCATCTAATGGGACTGCCGACCAACTATCAGAGTGAACCTCCTATATAACCATATTTAATGTGATATTAGTTATTTGTAGAAACTGGAATGGAATTAACTTATTAATTCGATCAACATTAACAATACAAAGTAGTCTAATGAAATGTGTACTTTTTTAGTGTTGAGTTCTCTTTTAAAGTGTATTGTGTAATGTATATTTTTATGTCGTTATCTACCAGTTAAACACTACCGAATATTGTGTATATTATCTAACAATTGAATACTACCGAATATTGCGTATATTATGTCTTTATGTACTATAATCCCGGAGCATATCTCGGTGAAATTATAAAGTGGCGGTTCAGATATCTTGCTTGATCCATTTGCACGACAAATTCCTGTCCTGTATAAAACTGCCTCCGCACGATTGGGATAGGGCTCCTCAGACGATTTGAAGTTACCGTGGGCTAAGTCTTAGTTGAATCGCCCGACACCGTCTTCAAAGTCTTTGACATTATGCGTCTTTGACACTTAACCGAAAATAGAGCACTACTGGTAGTACGCCCATTCTCCACGCCCATTCTCCACAAAGAGTGCCCATTTCCGCTATTTCGTTTTGTACTAGTAAAAGAAGATAAAATGAATAAAGTTATTCTCTCTACTCTAGCTTATAAATTTCTTTTTCATGTTACTGATGATTTTCATCCTAGAATGAATACTCCTGACATACTTAGTATTCTACGAGGGCTTCAACGGGCTTCCCAGTTACAGCAACAACAACTTGACCATCTTATCATGCTAGCAGAGCAACGTTACTTAGCAACCAACCCTCAGCAACACTCCCTAGCAACACAAGTTAGGGATCGTTGTGTTGTTAGGGATCGTTGTGTACAATCCCTAGCAACGCAACAATCCTTAGCAACGCACTCTGGGCAGCAATCCGTAGCAATATACTCTGAGCAGCACGGCTGCAATGGGGAGTTAGTAAAAGCTGGAATCAAAAGGAAGATCTCAGTGACTGACGCCCAGTCATACCCTGAAGAAGGGCCAAGAGAGAAGAGGGATCACTTGGATAAAATCCTTGAGAAACCTGATTTTCGATCAATTTGGGATCGCATTACAGTTCAGCTGGACGTGGGAGAAGGACTGGCAAATCTCAAGAACGGTGATAAGATGTCAGAGATACTGAGAGAGGCGTGTAAAAAAGCTAAGTTAGTTGTTGCCATGCAGTACAATAACCTGCAGTCGGGATATCTGAAAGTGCTTACCAGAAACAATGCTAAGATTGATGGAGTTCAGTATACTGTTACCTCCTCGGCGGACAGTGCCATCTATTTCGAAGCACACGATCTTGACCGGTTTAGAGATTCGATGAAAGACTTCCAGAAAGCTCTCAGACTAGTGTTCCGTGTAAAGTTTACGTTAGGAGCCAGTAGTGAGGAGAGCGAATCTGTCTTCTCCTGCCTGACCAACCCTGAGTATCGTGTCAAGCGACAACGGCTTCCCTTCGCCATTTGCTGTATGTCCAAACCAGGGCTTTTGTCATTTTTTGTCACAGATTGGGCGTATCAGGATCCTGTAATGCCCAACTCGTCCATATTGCTCCACTACACCACCCTACAAGTTGACAAGTTTATACCCGCTGCAGAGCTGGCTAGTGATCAATGGGCAGCAATGGAAAGTCAATTGTTGGGCGCTGCGTGTCCCGCCCAATGTGGCCTGGGCAGTGTCAGTATGTTCTTCCACGTTAACCGCGGTAACATCATCTGTGGGAAGGTTGTGGAGGCCAAGAACTCGCCCGAGGAGGGACAATTGAAATTACGGTTGTACCCCCATTACACCAATCGGAGAGGGGGGACCAGGGTGTTCCTGAGTTTCAATGATTCAGGAAGTGAGTATGAGAAGGCACTCGATGGAGTGAGTGGTTTAGTGACTGATTTTTTGGAGAATGATTCTGATGTTGTGAATAAAGATTTTAATGTCAATTCACTCTAACATGACATGTTTTAACATTGTTATAATGTTATTCTTTTATTATCGCGTTTTAGATCCGTGTTCTATCTGAATGATTGCTTTCTTATAATGTATCTGTTTGTACTCTGTCTGTACTATGTAATGTGTGACCTTGTTAGTAAACTTGTACAATTCCCCCTTGAAACCTCCCTGTATGTGACTCCTTCCTCTCTCCATGGTTCAGACGTCAGCTGCATGTTACTTCTAATTAATTTGTAGATTTTATGTCGTCCCTTGGTCTTTCTCGTGCTAAATATGTATCGATATTTCAATAGTGTTTCTCTGACGTTGCATTTTCTGCATCAGTAATGTATTTGTATTCAGATTCACACAGACCCCTTAGGGCCTAGTCACACATCTTCCTCCACGGCGTGCCCCAGGGTAGGCCTCCATCCATCACCTGTTTCACTACAGCACATGATATAGAGGTAGAATGCATGTTACTGTACATTGTTCTTTTAAACTTGTTGTATCTGGCAGATGGAAAGAAACCTATAGAGATAGAGAGTGTGTGTACAAGCTTGGTGTAGGTAGTATAGATCAAAACTCTCTGATCATTTCCCCTTTTCCAGTGATATATTTGGTCGCCACTTTCTTGAACTATTACTATTCCAGTCCACTCTCACTTTAAACTGTCCAACTAATTGTAGGTATGGTGGGTGTGCGGCGGACACGTGGCGTCGCCAGGTTGAACCTCCTTGTTGTTGAGGCTTTTGAGTACATGAGGCACACGAATAACGACTTTAAACAGGTTGACAAGCTTGTTTCCATGGGAATACCGAATCTGATCAACATGCTGGATTACATCACTAGAGAAACAGCCCTCCACGCGGCTGTTTGTAATGGTCTTGATGAGATGGTCAGCTACCTGCTGGAGCGGGGGAGCAACATTACTCCTGACATACTTAGTATTCTACGAGGGCTTCAACGGGCTTCCCAGTTACAGCAACAACAACTTGACCATCTTATCATGCTAGCAGAGCAACGTTACTTAGCAACCAACCCTCAGCAACACTCCCTAGCAACACAACAATCCCTAGCAACGCAACAATCCTTAGCAACGCACTCTGGGCAGCAATCCGTAGCAATATACTCTGAGCAGCACGGCTGCAATGGGGAGTTAGTAAAAGCTGGAATCAAAAGGAAGATCTCAGTGACTGACGCCCAGTCATACCCTGAAGAAGGGCCAAGAGAGAAGAGGGATCACTTGGATAAAATCCTTGAGAAACCTGATTTTCGATCAATTTGGGATCGCATTACAGTTCAGCTGGACGTGGGAGAAGGACTGGCAAATCTCAAGAACGGTGATAAGATGTCAGAGATACTGAGAGAGGCGTGTAAAAAAGCTAAGTTAGTTGTTGCCATGCAGTACAATAACCTGCAGTCGGGATATCTGAAAGTGCTTACCAAAAACAATGCTAAGATTGATGGAGTTCAGTATACTGTTACCTCCTCGGCGGACAGTGCCATCTATTTCGAAGCACACGATCTTGACCGGTTTAGAGATTCGATGAAAGACTTCCAGAAAGCTCTCTCTGATCACAAGGCACATTTCAAATGCAATCCTCGGTCATCACTCCTCTCTGAATCTGTCTTCTCCTGCCTGACCAACCCTGAGTACCGTGTTAAGCGACAACGGCTTCCCTTCGCCATTTGCTGTATGCCAAAACCCGGACTTTTGTCATTTTTTGTCACAGATTGGGCGTATCAGGATCCTGTAATGCCCAACTCGTCCATATTGCTCCATTACACCACCCTTCAAGTTGACAAGTTTATACCGGCTACAGAGCTGGCTAGTGATCAATGGGCAGCAATGGAAAGTCAATTGTTGGGCGCTGCGTGTCCCGCCCAATGTGGCCTGGGCAGTGTCAGTATGTTCTTCCACGTTAACCGCGGTAACATCATCTGTGGGAAGGTTGTGGAGGCCAAGAACTCGCCCGAGGAGGGACAATTGAAATTACGGTTGTACCCCCATTACACCAATCGGAGAGGGGGGACCAGGGTGTTCCTGAGTTTCAATGATTCAGGAAGTGAGTATGAGAAGGCACTCGATGGACTGAGTGGTATATTGCATGATTTTTTGGAGAATGATTCTGATGTTGTGAATAAAGATTTTGATGTCAATTCACTCTAACATGACATGTTTTAACATTGTTATAATGTTATTCTTTTATTATCGCGTTTTGAGATCCGTGTTCTATCTGAATGATTGCTCTCTTATAATGTATCTGTTTGTACTCTGTCTGTACTTTGTAATGTGTGACCTTGTTAGTAAACTTGTACAATTCCCCCTTGAAACCTCCCTGTATGTGACTCCTTCCTCTCTCCATGGTTCAGACGTCAGCTACATGTTACTTCTAATTAATTTTTAGATTTTATGTCGTCCCTTGGTCTTTCTCATGTAAAATATGTATCGATATTTCAATAGTATTTCTCTGACGTTCCATTTTCTGCATCAGTAATGTATTTGTATTCAGATTCACACAGACCCCTTAGGGCCTAGTCACACATCTTCCTCCACGGCGTGCCCCAGGGTAGGCCTCCATCCCTCACCTGTTTCACTACAGCACATGAAATACATATAGGTGCAATGCATGTTACAGTACAACGTTATTTTAAACTGTATATATGGCAGATAGAAAGAAACCTAGAGAGATGGAGAGAGTGTGTGTACAAGCTTGATGTAGGTAGTATAGAGCAATATATGCCATATTTAACTCTCTGAGCATTTCCCCTTTCCCGTGATAAATTTGTTAGATTAAGAGGTGGCCACTTTCTTGGTCAATTCTATTCCGATCCACTCCCACTTTTAACTATAAAACTAATCGTAGGTATGGTGGGTGTGCGGCGGACACGAGGTCAGCGGTCCAACTTGGAGGAACAACAACTCCGAAAACTCATGTACTCCGTCACGAATAACGACTTTAAACAGGTTGACAAGCTCGTTTCCATGGGAATACCGAATCTGATCAACATGTTAGATTACATCACCAGGGAGACAGCCCTCCATGCGGCTGTGTGCAATGGTCTTGATGAGATGGTCAGCTACCTGCTGGAGCGGGGGAGCAACATCAACAAGCGAGATAAACAGGGCCGGACAGCGCTCATCCGGGCAGTGGATAAGGGGAATAAGAAGATTTTAGAGCTGCTTTTGGAGGCCGGGGGAAACCCAAATGACAGAGATACATCACACCGGCACGTCTTGTTTTATGGGCTGCAACCCACTTCCCGGCACTTGGCATGTATTGAGCTGCTACTGAAGGAGGGGGCAGACATCAACACGGTGGACCAGCAGGATCAATGGTACAATTAAGTAACACAGGTCGTGCCGATGCTTCTGGATTGACGGTGACTAATAGCTCTCGGTAGTGATGTAAAGTGTAAGAGTGTGGCTGGGGAGGGGTTGCTGTTTACTGCTGCCAATCAGGATCACTTCAAGTTAATTCCAATTTTAGTTAACGCGGGCGTTCCTCTAAATGAGCCAGATGTGGAGGGAAATTACCCCCGTGCACGTGTGCAGTAAAAACAGGAAGTTCCAGATGTTGAAACTCCTTGCGGATCACGGATCTGAGTTGATGATCCAGAACGCTGCGGGGGATACACCCTTTCATCTGGCTGTGAGAGACAGTCAGTCGGAGGTGATCAAGTTCCTGATGGCCCGAGGTTGTCCGCCTGATATCTCCAACGCAGAGGGACACACATTGAAGAACATAGCTGTAACAAACAAAGATACAGCTACGAAGAAGCTGTTGAAGAAGTACGAGTCAAAAGTGAAGAAGACTATACTGGATGGGAAGGTGGGTAACAGTTCTGAGTTCTGGAGGATTACTTTGTATGCGTGGGTTAAAGAACACAAAAACACACTAATTGAGGAGTTCTTCGCTAAAGATATAAACCAGACGGGAGTGTTAGAGGCTAAAGATTTCAAGGTCGTGTGGGATAAATACGAGGTGCCCCTGACTTTAGCTCAGAAGGAGGTAATCCTCCAGCTGCATAGGGATCCCAAAAATCTTATCAAATATCTTGATTTCCTGGATGCTAATTTGTATTTGAAGACAGCAGCTTATGATGGATTTGCCCGGGCATGATGTGGTGCTGGGATGAGGGATGCCGGATGGTAAAGTGACCCCTGGAGGGTTTGTTTTTGGAGTTCAGACAGGACAATTTTTCCGAGAAATGAACAAATCAAATTAACCAGATGTAAAAAGATTGTAAATATACCAGAGAGACTTATTTGATATTTGTGTTGGTTTTTGTAATTATTAAACCTAAAATGGAATGGTAAAGGTGTTAAGTGATATAATACGTCATGTATGTAATATGTAAATTATAATTACTCACATATAGATAAATATTTTTCTACGTTTTGATGTTTCTAATTAGTAATTCTAACTTAATTTTCTGCGTTTTCTTTTCCCGAACACCCCCCCCCTTCCACGTTAACCGCGGTAACATCATCTGTGGGAAGGTTGTGGAGGCCAAGAACTCGCCCGAGGAGGGACAATTGAAATTACGGTTGTACCCCCATTACACCAATCGGAGAGGGGGGACCAGGGTGTTCCTGAGTTTCAATGATTCAGGAAGTGAGTATGAGAAGGCACTCGATGGACTGAGTGGTATATTGCATGATTTTTTGGAGAATGATTCTGATGTTGTGAATAAAGATTTTGATGTCAATTCACTCTAACATGACATGTTTTAACATTGTTATAATGTTATTCTTTTATTATCGCGTTTGAGATCCGTGTTCTATCTGAATGATTGCTCTCTTATAATGTATCTGTTTGTACTCTGTCTGTACTATGTAATGTGTGACCTTGTTAGTAAACTTGTACAATTCCCCCTTGAAACCTCCCTGTATGTGACTCCTTCCTCTCTCCATGGTTCAGACGTCAGCTACATGTTACTTCTAATTAATTTTTAGATTTTATGTCGTCCCTTGGTCTTTCTCATGTAAAATATGTATCGATATTTCAATAGTATTTCTCTGACGTTCCATTTTCTGCATCAGTAATGTATTTGTATTCAGATTCACACAGACCCCTTAGGGCCTAGTCACACATCTTCCTCCACGGCGTGCCCCAGGGTAGGCCTCCATCCCTCACCTGTTTCACTACAGCACATGAAATACATATAGGTGCAATGCATGTTACAGTACAACGTTATTTTAAACTGTATATATGGCAGATAGAAAGAAACCTAGAGAGATGGAGAGAGTGTGTGTACAAGCTTGATGTAGGTAGTATAGAGCAATATATGCCATATTTAACTCTCTGAGCATTTCCCCTTTCCCGTGATAAATTTGTTAGATTAAGAGGTGGCCACTTTCTTGGTCAATTCTATTCCGATCCACTCCCACTTTTAACTATAAAACTAATCGTAGGTATGGTGGGTGTGCGGCGGACACGTGGCCAGCGGTCCAACTTGGAGGAACAACAACTCCGAAAACTCATGTACTCCGTCACGAATAACGACTTTAAACAGGTTGACAAGCTTGTTTCCATGGGAATACCGAATCTGATCAACATGCTGGATTACATCACTAGAGAAACAGCCCTCCACGCGGCTGTTTGTAATGGTCTTGATGAGATGGTCAGCTACCTGCTGGAGCGGGGGAGCAACATCAACAAGCGAGATAAACAGGGCCGGACAGCGCTCATCCGGGCAGTGGATAAGGGGAATAAGAAGATTTTAGAGCTGCTTTTGGAGGCCGGGGGAAACCCAAATGACAGAGATACATCACACCGGCACGTCTTGTTTTATGGGCTGCAACCCACTTCCCGGCACTTGGCATGTATTGAGGTGCTACTGAAGGAGGGGGCAGACATTAACACGGTGGACCAGCAGGATCAGACCATGTTAATTCATTGTGTCCAGCACGGCTACGAAGACCTAACTGCCACACTTATAGCTCTCGGTAGTGATGTGAAATGTAAGAGTGTGGCTGGGGAGGGGTTGCTGTTTACCGCCGCAAATCAGGACCACTTCAAGTTAATTCCAATTTTAGTTAACGCGGGCGTTCCTCTAAATGAGCCAGATGTGGAGGGAAACACCCCAGTACATGTGTGCAGTAAAAACAGGAAATTCCAAATGTTGAAACTCCTCGCGGATCACGGATCTGAGTTGATGATCCAGAACGCTGCGGGGGATACACCCTTTCATCTGGCTGTAAGAGACAGTCAGTCGGAGGTGATAAAGTTCCTGATGGCCCGAGGCTGTCCGCCCGATATTTCCAACGCCGAGGGACACACACTAAAGAACATAGCAGTAACAAACAAGGACACAGCAACGAAGAAGCTGTTAAAGAAGTACGAATCAAAAGTGAAGAAGACTATACTGGATGGAAAGGTGGGTAACAGTTCCGAGTTTTGGAGGATGACTTTGTATGCGTGGGTAAAAGAACACAAAAACACACTCATCGAGGAGTTCTTCGCGAAGGATATCAACCAGACAGGAGTGCTAGAGACTAAAGATTTCAAGGTGGTATGGGATAAATACGAGGTGCCCCTGACATTAGCTCAGAAGGAGGTAATCCTCCAGCTGCATAGGGATCCCAAAAATCTTATCAAATATCTTGATTTCCTGGATGCTAATTTGTATTTGAAGACAGCCGCTTATGATGGATTTGCCCGGGCGTAGTGAAGGAGCTGGGATGAGGGATAGTGGTGACCCCTGGAGGGTTTGTTTTTTTGGAGAGGCAGGACAATTTTCCCGAGTAATAAACAAATCAAGTTAACCAGATGTAAAAAGATTGTAAATATACCAGAGAGACTTATATATTTGATATTTGTGTTGGTTTTTGTAATTATTAAACCTAAAATGGAATGTAGTGTAAAATGATATTATATGTGAATTATAATAATCACTCACAGATAGATAAATATTTTTCTACGTTTTGATGTTTCTAGTAATTAGTAATTCTAACTTAATTTTCTGCGTTTTATTTTCCAAAACAACCACCCCCCCCCTTTCTCTCTATTTGGCACTATCCCAAAATAGCCGCTAACCTGTGTTTCCCTTCCAAACCGTGTTTTCATTATCCCAATCTATTTACCACATCTCCTTCCCCCAGTGATGGTATGTCATGGACGGACTTCTTGCGTTACAGGGAGGCAAAACAGCGGCAGACCTCCCCTACTAGCCCTTATCAACTAAAACAGACCTCCCCTTCTTCAAATCAACAACCCGCTCCAACTTCGAGTCATCTTAAACAACCCGCCCAAACTTCGAGTCATCTAAAACAAAGACAATCCTTTCCGATTCCCCAGCCTTCTCCTGCAGTTATTCAATCCGCCAGAAATAAGAGTTTTCCTGCGTCAATTAAA
>AVPN01000264.1:54485-59485 GCA_000695325.1 Pleurobrachia bachei | reverse complement strand
CGAGCAGTTCTACGTTCAGTTTTTTGACGGCGCCGACATGGGTTTGACTGTATTCAGATCACTCAGATTATTACGATTGTTCAAGGTCACCCGATACTGGACGGACCTGCGGAGTCTCGCTGCTGCTCTTCTAAACTCCCTCAAATCAATCATATCCCTGCTCTTCCTACTCTTTCTCTTCCTCCTCATTTTCGCATTGCTCGGGATGCAGCTGTTTGGTGGACATTTCGTGTTTGCGGAACAAGTGCCCCGGGTTAATTTTGATAGTTTCCTCACCGCACTTCTCGCTGTATTTCAAATGCTGACCGGTGAGGATTGGAATGTGATCATGTATAATGCCATCAATGCCCTTGGAGGCGCTAAAAACTACCGAGGTAATAATAATACTCAACCATCATCAACCCCCATCATCAATTAACATTGTGTCATTCACTGAACAACAAAATAATGGTTCTTAATTTAAATTTGATCATATTATTTGAGTGTGATTGAGTATATCCCTCTGTGTGTTTTAGGTGGTATAGCCTCGATATACTTTATCGTGTTTATGGTGATCATGAACTACACCCTTCTCAACGTCTTTCTGGCCATCGCTGTGGACGGTCTTGCTGACTTCGATGTAAGTGTGATATACAGTCAAACCTTTCCTATCTCGACCCCTTTTCGCGAGCTCCTCGCGGGTTAGGACATAACAAGTCAAACCTCCATTTACCGGACTCCTCGAGGTTCAATAAAAAACATAGTGTGACAAGTGTTAGCACGGGGGGAGGTTATAATAATAAAATAGACAGGGTTTGGTGTTAGTTCGTGGGAGGTACAATGAAACTAACGGTCTGACAGACTCTCTGATGTAAGGTAGGGAGGGAAGCAGGGGGTGAGAGGGAAGGGAGGGAAGCAGGGAGAGATTAAGGGAGGGAAAGGGAAGCAGGGAGAGAGGGAAAGGGAAGGTAGAAGAGGGAAACACGTTATAGCGAAGGTGAGGATAGGTGTAGGTGAGAGAAATTGACTTTTATGTACAGCTCATACTTTCCATGCCGCAGTGAAACCTGACTTGTTGAACGTTGTCGGACACATACAAACAATTGAGTAGTTTGGTCAACATTTCCTTTCTAAACCCCGCTAATTCCCTCTCCAAAACCCTGCCAAATCCCACCAATTCCTCCTTTATCCCACCAATTCCTCCTTTATTCCACCGTATATTTTCTTTATACCATTTTTAATATCCGGCATCCGCAGATGGTGAGCGATGCGGAGAAGGAAAGCGAGAAGAAGAAAGAAGAGGAAAAGATCGGTGTACAGCACGAACTCCAAGAGCTGGATAATGTCGATAATGTCGAGGACTGCAACAATTCATCGTAAGTTTGGTTTGGTTTGGTTTGGATTGGTAATTGGTTTCGTTTGGTTTGGTTTCGTTTGGTTTGGTTTGGTTTGGTTTGGTTTGTTTTGGTTTGGTTTGGTTTGGTACTTGGTTTGGTTTGGTTTGGTTTGGTTTGGTACTTGGTTTGGTTTGGTACTTGGTTTGGTACTTGGTTTGGTACTTGGTTTGGTACTTGGTTTGGTAATTGGTTTGGTTTGGTACTTGGTTTGGTAATTGGTTTGGTTTGGTAATTGATTTGGTAATTGGTTTGGTAATTGGTTTGTTTGGCTTGGTTTGGTTTGGTTTGGTTTGGTTTGGTAACTGGTGTGGTTTGGTTTGGTAATTGGTTTGGTTTGGTTTGTTAATTGGTTATTGGTTTCCACTTTCCATCACTCCTTCCCTCCCTGCAGTGTCCGGGCATTACCATACCAGAATGACTTCAAATCAGCTGACAACCTCGATCACTCCATTGATATTGACCGTCACGCTGAGGATAGCGAAGAAGAGAACGAGGAGAAGCCGGAACACAACCCGGATAATTGGGTTGGACCCCGATCTTCCAGAGTTTGGGAGAGTGATATCCGGGAGGCAGCCGGGGGTACCCCCAAGAAGTTACATCATACTGTTCCTATCGTGCCCCATCCTTCTTTCTTTATCTTCTCTCCTACCAACCCGTAAGTTGTTACATACTACTACTACATACTTTAAACAGAGTATAAAATACTAATATTTTGTGCCAATTTTGTGATACAAAGTGCTAGTTTCACTGTTCAGTAGATTGAGAGGATATCAATAAATATTTAGAATTCTGTTGTTAATGATTCTCTACAATTCTCTTGTAAAAAATGTTTTATGATATTCTCTCTGTAGGTTACGTCGGTTTTGTCACTGGATCGTCAACATGCGACATTTCGATAACTTCATTCTCTTTATCATCTTACTCTCCTGCATTATGCAGATGCTCCAAAACCCTAAGGATCTGGAGTCTGATAATAACAGGGTAAGGAGAGATAGTGAGAGAAAGATAGGGATATAGAGGGAGAGAAAAAGAGAGAAATAAGAATTGAGAGGGATGATGAATAGGATAAATGTGGAGCTGATCAGAGAATAGAGATCGTGTACAGAATGAGAAAATTATGGATCACGGTGGACAGAAAAGAGAAGGAGAATGTGAGATAAGAGCTTGCCAATTAGTGTCTTATTACAGCATTTGATTGCCTGAGAGAGACAGATGAAGGAGAGAGAGAACCGGCACAATTTTCTACTTATCACAACTTAATTTTATTTTAATCGAAATTAATTAAACGTTTTTGTAATGCACATAATTATCCACTATTATTTATTTGAATATCTAATGACCAGTTATCACGCTTCTACAATTATACAATTGCTATCACACCAATCTACATTAATTACGATTTATCCATAATGAGTCACGAACGAAATAAAATTGAGAGTTGACAGCCCGCTAAGTTATTTTCCTGCAACCCTAACTAACTTATTATTATATAGTAGGGTCGGCTGTGGGAAGTTGGGTCTGGAATTTTGAATTTGTCAGTAGATCGAGACGATCAATATAGTGTTTTTTAATCCTCTTGGTAAAATGTTTTATGATATTCTACAATTATTCTCTACAGGCTCCGTCGGTTTTGTCACTGGATCGTCAACATGCGACATTTCGATAACTTCATTCTCTTCATCATCTTACTCTCCTGCATTATGCAGATGCTCCAAAACCCTAAGGATCTGGAGTCTGATAATAACAGGGTAAGGGAGAGAGTGAGAGAGGGATAGAGAGATAGAGAGATAGAGAGTGGGAGAAACAGAGAGAAACAAAAATGAGAGGGATGATGATGAATAGGATAAATGTGGTGCTGATCAGAGATCGTGTACATCTTGAATAAGAAAATTATGGATCACGGTGGACAGAAAAGAGAAGGAGAATGTGAGATAAGAGCTTGCCAATTAGCGTCTTATTACAGCATTTGATTGCCTCTCTGAGAGAGATGAAGAAGAGAGAGAACCGGCACAATTTTCTACTTATCACAAATTAATTTTATTTTAATCGAAATTAATTAAACGTTTTTATCATGCACATAATTATCCATTATTATTCATTTGAATATCTGATGACCAGTTATCACATGAATCTACAATTATTATCCATCATGAGTCACTACGGAAATACATCTGAGAGTTGACATCCCGCAAAGTTATTTTGATTTAACTAACATATTGTTTTATCCCCCACAGTTTATCGAGTACCTGGAGTACGGAGTTACGGTTATCTTTTGTCTGGAGATGATCCTCCGAGTGATCGACCTTGGATTTGTTATTCATCCTGGATCCTATCTCCGTGATCCGTGGAATGTGCTGGATGCGGTTGTAGTTCTTGTGTCCATCCTTCGAGTTGCTGTGTAAGTCGGGGGTACCAGACTGTGTGTCTGTCTGTGACATTGTCTGTCTATTTGCCCCTATGTTTGTGTTTCTTTCTGTCTGCCTGTCTGTCGACTGTCTATTTGTCTGCCTGCCTGTCTGTATCAAACTTGTGTTTTTACGTCAAAAGTGGAACTGTGATAATCTGCTTATCTTTTTCTGAAAGATACAAAGAAGAAAAGAGAGAGGGGACATAGAGAGTCCCATACATATATTTACATCTGGCCTGACCTCTCTGATCATAATATAGTCATGACCTCCAATGAATAATTGATATCCGACAAACCAGTATATGATCGAGTGTGTGGGCTATAATTATAGCTAGTACGTGTGTGTGTACGTGCGGTCGATTTCCGATATGTTTCTATGGAACTGTGCCGCTACTACACATT
Source organism: Pleurobrachia bachei (assembly GCA_000695325.1). NCBI lineage: Eukaryota > Metazoa > Ctenophora > Tentaculata > Cydippida > Pleurobrachiidae > Pleurobrachia > Pleurobrachia bachei. The sequence goes on along the minus strand of AVPN01000264.1, from coordinate 55,300 downwards.
ACTGTTTCCGGCCACTTTGACACACACAGCTCTCTTTTAGAGAGGAGAGAAATACAGTTGTTTGTGTGTGTGGGCTGTCTGTAGTGTCGGGAGAGAGAAAGGGAGAGTGACATTTATTTAGCAATTAGATGTTCTACACCCTAACTATAGTTAGTTGGTCAGATAAAGCTGTGTTTTACCCCCCTCCCCCCCTATAACAGGAAAGCACCGACGGTAAAACGGCTGACTAACGTGATGCTATCAATGAGATCTCTCAAGTCCATTAACCGGATCCAGAAGCTCAAGAACGTGTGTCTGTGTTTGATAAAGAGCGTGGGATCGATCCTGAATCTCCTGCTCATTGCCATTCTTCTCACATTCATGTTTAGTGTCATGGGAGTCCACATGCTCGAGGTAGGATTATTGTAGCTTTTTATTGAGGTAGGATTATTGTCTTATTGTGAATATATCTCTGCTCTAAAGATAGAGAGTCTTATTTCCTGGTGGAGTGTCTTTCCCACTCTCTCTCCCATGTCTTTAATATGTCTCTCTCTCTCTCTCTCTCTCTCTCTCTCTCTCTCTCTCTCTCTCTCTCTCTCTCCCATGTCTTTTCCACTATCTCTCTCTCCCATGTCTTTTCCAGTCGACAGTCTTCCCTCATTCATCTCTCCAGATGTAGAGATTGGAGGCAATGAGAAAAAGAGAGAGTGGGAAAGAGAAACAGAGAGAGAGAGTGGGAAAGAGAACCGCTTTCGTTTCCTCTATCTCATCTCCTATACTCCATTTTTTTTCAACTGTTCACCCCCCAAAGTCATGCGCGGAATTGTTTTGCGCGT
>AVPN01000264.1:42602-54480 GCA_000695325.1 Pleurobrachia bachei | reverse complement strand
GCGCCACACAAATTCTAAATTTCGTAAAATTTCAGTTTTCGGGTGAACAGTTGAAAAAAAATGGACTTTACACAGCAGCACGTCTCTCTCCATTCCCAATATTTCTCCCTGCTGCTGCGCGTGTTTTAGTGCGGCGCGCGCGATCCTCCTTTTCGGACAAAGTGTGCCAGTGTCAGTCTGTACTGTGTCATTAAGAAATTAAAATCACTCCAGCACAGGCCTCTCTCCTTCGCTTGCTTGCTCTCCCTCTCTCTCTATCCTGTACAAAGAGAGGCTGTTAATGATTATTTTATCTTGGTAATCACATAATGGGAGGTGATACCTAATATAGCAACAACAAATTAATATACACGCTCCGCAGGGCAAGTTCTTCTACTGTACTGACTCAAGCAAGAAAACGAAGGATGAATGCAAGTGAGTGCAATACATTATTACATTGACATATCCCCCTTTTCTATTGACCCTTTCTCTAGCTCTCTCTCTCTCTCTCTCTCTCTCTCTCCACACAGACACACACACTTCTGCAGTTGAGTGTATAATTGCTCCCCTTTATCTCTTGGTGTGTGGAACTGTTGAGCAATCTTTTCCGTTACCTCTCTCTATCTATCTCTATCTCTCTCTACACACACACACACACACACTATTAGTAGAGTTCCAAACATAGAACCAGGAAAAAGGGAGAGTGCACATGATGATATGTGTTATTATCCCATACACGTGTGAAAAGTGGAGGAGACCAATAGAGGCCACACACACACATGTTCAATAATAGACCCTCACCGGCACCCACTAGGCCATGTCAATTATTATCTTTCTATTAGTTTACCAGGCTGTCTTAATCCGAGGTCTGTCTCAATGGCTGGTGTGAGAGCCGACAGACTGGGAACATCATACAATCCCATCACCTCCCTAAAACTATCCGTATCTCTCCAGGGGTTATTATTTTGCTTTTCCGTCCAACGACGCGGAAAACAGGAAAGTGGAACAGAGAGTTTGGGAGCCCCATTTCTTCAGATTTGACAACGTTCAGTCTGCCATGTTGACCCTTTTCACCGTTGCTACATTTGAGGTACGGCTCTACTTTATCAGATGTTACAAGGCTGTTTTGTTCAGTTTGTCCACACTAGACTTGTACTTGGTGTGTTATTATGGGACCTGGGTTACCTCATAGGACCCAGCCCTTGTCCCAGTGATATTATGATCCCAATATTCTCTCCCCCAGGGTTGGCCGGACGTCATGACGAACATGATGGATGCGAGCAAGAAGGACATGGGACCAATCGGCCCACTAATCTTGTGGTCCTCTATCAGCTGGTATCAAAATCTAAGCTCTAAGTGGCCAGGAACTGGTATTTTTGGTGCTAATTGGCCGATGTCGTCATAAATCACATAATTATGAATTATTAATGAACCGGAGGTGGTAGAGACCTGCGGGATGGTGCTTTGGACTTTTTATAGAGTCCCTAAGCATATCAGCTAGTCAAATTCAAAATTCCAGACCCAACTTCCCACAGCCGACCCTACTAATATCCCCGCACAGTTTATCGAGTACCTGGAGTATGGAGTAACAGTTATCTTTTGTCTGGAGATGATCCTCCGAGTGATCGACCTTGGATTTGTTATCCATCCGGGATCCTATCTCCGAGATCCGTGGAATGTGCTGGATGCGGTTGTTGTTCTTGTTTCCATCCTTCGAGTTGCTGTGTAAGTTGTGGGGACTGTGTGACATTATATGTCTTTATCTCTGTCTATCTGTCTGTCCCGTTCGTCTATCTGTCAGTCTGCCTGTCTGTATCCGAATTGTGTTTTTACGTCAAAGTGGAACTGTGATAATCTGCTTATCTTTTTCTGAAAGATACAAAGACAGAAAAGAAAGGGGGGGGGGTCTGTATAAGAGATAGTCCAATACATATATTTACATCTGTCCTCTGACCTCTCTGATCATAATATAGTCATGACCTCCAATGAATTATTGATATCCGACAAACCAGTAATATGATCGAGTTTGTGGGCTATAATTATAGCTAGTACGTGTGTGTGTACGTGTGGTCGATTTCCGATATATGTTTCTATGGAAGAGTACTACTACTATTACTGTTTCCGGCCACTTTGACACAGAGCTCTCTTTTAGAGAGGAGAGAAATACAGTTGTTTGTGTGTGGGCTGTCTGTAGTCGGGAGAGAAAAAGGGAGAGTGACATTTCTAGCAATTACATGTTCTACACCCTAACTATAGTTAGTTGGTGAGATGTGTTATATAACCCTCCTTTTCTCCCCCTAACACAGGAAAGCACCGACGGTAAAACGGCTGACTAACGTGATGTTATCAATGAGATCTCTCAAGTCCATTAACCGGATCCAAAAGCTCAAGAACGTGTGTCTGTGTTTGATAAAGAGCGTGGGATCCATTCTCAATCTCCTGCTCATTGCCATTCTTCTCACATTCATGTTCAGTGTCATGGGAGTCCACATGCTCGAGGTAGGATTATTGTAGCTTTTTATTGAGGTAGGATTATTGTCTTATTGTGAATATCTATCTGCTCTAAAGATAGAGAGTGTCTTATTTCCTGTTGGAGTGTCTTTCCCACTATCTCTCTCTCTCTCTCTCTCTCTCTCTCTCTCTCTCTCTCTCTCTCACTCTCTCTCTCCCATGTCTTTTCCAGTCGACACTGTCTTCCCTCATTCATCTCTCCAGATGTAGAGATTGGAGAGGCAATGAGAAAAAGAGAGAGAGTGGGAAAGAGAAAAAAAAAGAGAGAGAGAGAGAGAGAGAGAGAGAGAGAGAGAGATAACGCTTTCGTTTCCTCTATCTCATCTCTACACAGCAGCACTCTCTCCATTCCCAATTTCTGCTGCGCGTGTTTTAGTGCGGCGCGCGCGGTCCTCCTTTTCGGACAAAGTGTGCCAGTGTCAGTCTGTACTGTGTCATTAAGAAATTAAAATCACTCCAGCACAGGCCTCTCTCTCCTTCGCTTGCTTGCTCTCCCTCTCTCTCTATCCTGTACAAAGAGAGGCTGTTAATGATTATTTTATCTTGGTAATCACATAATGGGAGGTGATACCTAATATAGCAACAACAAATTAATATACACGCTCCGCAGGGCAAGTTCTTCTACTGTACTGACTCAAGCAAGAAAACGAAGGATGAATGCAAGTGAGTGCAATACATTATTACATTGACATATCCCCCTTTTCTATTGACCCTTTCTCTAGCTCTCTCTCTCTCTCTCTCTCTCTCTCTCCACACAGACACACACACTTCTGCAGTTGAGTGTATAATTGCTCCCCTTTATCTCTTGGTGTGTGGAACTGTTGAGCAATCTTTTCCGTTACCTCTCTCTATCTATCTCTATCTCTCTCTACACACACACACACACACACTATTAGTAGAGTTCCAAACATAGAACCAGGAAAAAGGGAGAGTGCATGATGATATGTGTTATTATCCCATACACGTGTGAAAAGTGGAGGAGACTTCAGTCCACATGTACAATAGATCACCCACTAGGCCATGTCAATTATTATCTTTCAATTAATTTACTAGGCTATCTTTATCCTCGCACTGGCTGGTGTGAGAGCCGACAGACTGGGAACATCATACAATCCCATCACCTCCCTAAAACTATCCGTATCTCTCCAGGGGTTATTATTTTGCTTTTCCGTCCAACGACGCGGAAAACAGGAAAGTGGAACAGAGAGTTTGGGAGCCCCATTTCTTCAGATTTGACAACGTTCAGTCTGCCATGTTGACCCTTTTCACCGTTGCTACATTTGAGGTACGGCTCTACTTTATCAGATGTTACAAGGCTGTTTTGTTCAGTTTGTCCACACTAGACTTGTACTTGGTGTGTTATTATGGGACCTGGGTTACCTCATAGGACCCAGCCCTTGTCCCAGTGATATTATGATCCCAATATTCTCTCCCCCAGGGTTGGCCGGACGTCATGACGAACATGATGGATGCGAGCAAGAAGGACATGGGACCAATCGAGAACACAAACCCTGCCCTCTGCATCTACATTGTCGTCTATCTCGTTGTCATGTCCTTCTTCATGATCAACATCTTCGTTGGTTTTGTGATTGTGACCTTCCAGGAAAAGGGAGAGAAAGACAATGATTCTGAGTTGCTTGATCGGAACAAGGTATTATATGTTGGACAGGAAAGAGAGAGAGAGATGAGATGAGATGGGTTGAGAGCACATGGCCAGCGATGGCTGACATTTTGTCATATGTTCCCCCTAATTATGCTAATACATACACACACACACTCAGCGAGGAGCAATTGCCCGCCGCTCATTGTCTTCTCTCTGTACACTACTCTCATCTCTCTCTCTCTCTCTCTCTCTGGCTGTATCTCTCTCTCTCTCTCTCTCTCCTCTCTCTCTCTCTCTCTCCCCCTCTCTTGCTCTCCCTTCTACACGAATCAAGAGATTAGATCCAAGCTCCAATTTTGTTCTGTTTTTCATTTTCTCTAAAACTAAATATAACAATTAATTAATAACACACATTTCTCTCTCCCCCCAGAGAAGCTGTATTGAGTTTTCGCTGAAGGTGAAGCCCCAAAACAAGTACATCCCGAACAATGTACAGAGTTTGAGGTACAAGCTGTGGCAGGTTGTTAGTTCGAACTTCTATACCAACCTGATCATGTTCATCATCTTCATCAACACCATCCAGCTGATGATGCCGGTAAGCAGCGCAGGGATTTCATGTCGATTGTCGGGTTTCTATGTTGGGTTAGAGATGAGTAGAGTTATCGAACAGTCTGATTTACATACCATAACACGATATTTTCACTTTACTCACTCTCAGATGCCACTATCATCCAAATCATCTCACTCCACACATCACGATGCTTCCACGTTGAACCATCTCAACCCTCTATCACCGAACCACTCACAAGAAAGGTACATCACTTAATCGTTTTATCATTCCCCTAAAACCTTTTCTCTACGCCATATCTGATATCTAACCCTCTCCCTCCTCACTCAGTACAACGACATGTCCGAAGAATACGAGGAAGCTCTGGAGATTGTCAACAAGATGTTGGTGGCAGTCTTCACCATCGATATTATTCTCAAGTTATCTGCGTACGGAGTGAAACAGTACTTCCTTGGCAGCTCCTGGAATGTGTTTGATTTCGTTGTGCTCGTGGGATCTTTCGTTGATATCATGGTCAGCGCATGGTACAAGGTAATTATTGGACAGCTTTATTTAGGATATTTCTTCTTAGTTCCAAGTGGTATAAACATTAAACAGTGCAGTTGATTGGTGGGCAATTGCTAACTGATCATGAAATCGCAACATTATTCTAAAACACCTCTCCCTCCCCAGAACAACTTCATGATAGTCCGGCTGGTTAAAATGTTCCGTGCAGCTCGTCTCATCAAACTTCTCAACTACGGAGGCGAGATGAGAACTCTCCTCTTTGTCTTCCTAAAGGCCCTCAAATCACTACCTCATGTCATGTTCTTGATCATGCTGACATTCTACATCTACGCTGTCATTGGGATGCAGATATTTGGAAAGGTGGAGGCAAACCCTGATGGAGCGAGTGATTACACTATTACAAGGCTGAACAATTTCTCAAGTTTCCTAAATGCTATGATCATATTGTTCAGGTAGATATTCAATTTTTGATGTTGGCATGCACTTATTGAGACATTTTCATACTTCGGTTGCTCTATACCCTCTATCGTGCCAAAATATTGATACACACCCTTCTCTTCAATTAAAATAATAATACCCTTCCAGGTGTTCTACGGGAGAAGCTTGGCACGCCATCATGAGGGATCTAACCCCAGAGCGGGCACAGTGCGGCAAGGGACCCGAGGACACCGGCACAGACACTTCCTGCGGTTCCAAGTTCTCTGAGGTCTACTTCTGTACCTTTGTCATAACATCCCAATTCCTGGTCGTCAACCTGTTTGTCTCTGTCATTATTGACAACTTTGATTACCTCACTCGGGACATGTCAATTGTTGGTCTTCACCATCTCAACAAGTTTGTGAGGAAATGGGCTGATTTTGATCCGAAAGCAACCGGAAGGATAAAACATGAGGATGTGATAAAATTGTTAAAACGGATATCACCGCCGTTGGGACTGGGGAAAAAGTGTCCAGATCGTGTTGCGTACATGGTGAGTTGAATGATTTTTGTAGCCTACAAAAATCCAACCTCCAAAACCAAGGTAATGATGGACTTTAAACCCTCCCCCAACCCAATATACCAGTTGTTTCAAATCTAATAATTCTTTTTTACACCCACCTTTTAATTTTCAATCCACATCAGAAATCTAACACCCTTATCCCTCAGCGTATGATCGGAATGAACATGCCTCTTCTCCAAGACGGTACAGTTGAGTTTACTGCCACTCTGTTTGCCCTGGTCCGGACCTCCCTTGAGATCTGTGTGCCCGATGGGATTAACGAGGTGTCTAAAAAGAATCAAGAGCTAAAGGATAAAATCGTTAAGACCTTCCCGGGTGTTCGTCCAAAGTTACTAGAGCGAGTCTTACCAATTCACGGTACGTGGTTTTTGCTTTCATCTGGTAATTACTAGAGCATCTAGAGCATCTTTCAGATTCTATGGCATACAATAAATTATAAACATTCTTGTAAAACCCTTGATGAATTTCGTAGAATTGCACCAAAAGTGATTAATCGCACAACATCATTAATTTGCAGAAGAGGGAAAAGAAGTAGAAACTGTAGCGAAGATCTATGCTACCCTCATGATTCAGAAATTCTATCGACATCTACAGAAAAAGAGAGAGGAGGAGTTCCAAAAGTCACAACAGCAACCCCTTATGGTACATATTCTCATCTTCACATTGCTAGTTGTAACTTTAAAAAATTGTAGAATGAAGGATTAAGGCCAGAGGGGGGGGGTCGACGCGTTTTTTGGGGTGTTTTTTGAGGTATACGTTATATGAAAGCGCTGGGCAATTTATCTCTTGGTGTGTGGAACTGTTGGGTAGTCTTTTCCGTTCTCTCTCTCTCTACACACACTATTAGTAGATATAGTTCCAAACATAGAACCAGGAAAAAGGGAGAGTGCACATGATGATATGTGTTATTATCCCATACACGTGTGAAAAGTGGAGGAGACCAATAGAGGCCACACACACACATGTTCAATAATAGACCCTCACCGGCACCCACTAGGCCATGTCAATTATTATCTTTCTATTAGTTTACCAGGCTGTCTTAATCCGAGGTCTGTCTCAATGGCTGGTGTGAGAGCCGACAGACTGGGAACATAATAATATCTCATCACATCCCTAAACTATCCGTATTTCTCCAGGGGTTACTATTTTGCTTTCCCGTCCAACGACGCGGAAAACAGGAAAGTGGAACAGAGAGTATGGGAGCCCCATTTCTTCAGATTTGACAACGTTCAGTCTGCCATGTTGACCCTTTTCACCGTGGCTACATTCGAGGTACGGCTCTACTTTATCAGAGAATACACGGCTGTTTTATTCTGATTGTCAATACTGGGCATGGTGTGATAGATGATTAATTAGGACCCCCTATTCCTTAGTCCTACTGATATTATGATCCCAATCTAACATCTCTCCCCCCAGGGTTGGCCGGACGTCATGACGAACATGATGGATGCGAGCAAGAAGGACATGGGACCAATTGAGAACACGAACCCTGCCCTCTGCATCTACATTGTCGTCTACCTCGTCGTCATGTCCTTCTTCATGATCAACATCTTCGTTGGTTTTGTGATTGTGACCTTCCAGGAAAAGGGAGAGAAAGACAATGATTCTGAGTTGCTTGATCGGAACAAGGTATTATATATTGGACAGGAAAGAGAGAGAGAGATATAGATGAGATGGGATGAGAGCACATGGCCAGCGATGGCTGACATTTTGTCATATGTTCCCCCTATCACACACTCAGCGAGGAGCAATTGCCCGCCGCTCATTGTCTTCTATCTCTGTACACTACTCTCATATCCCTCTCTCTCTTGCTCTCTCCCTTCTACACGAATCAAGAGATTAGATCCAGCTCCAATATTGTTATGTTTTTCATTTCTCTCACAGACAAAAAACTAAACATAACAATTAATTAATAACACACATTCCACTCCCTCCAGAGAAGCTGCATTGAGTTTTCGCTGAAGGTGAAGCCCCAAAACAAGTACATCCCCAACAATGTACAGAGCCTGAGGTACAAGCTGTGGCAGGTGGTTAGTTCGAACTTCTATACCAACCTGATTATGTTCATCATCTTTATCAACACTATCCAACTGATGATGCCGGTAAGTTGGAGGGGGGAATAAGTAGCCGGGTTGTTGGGTTAGAGCTAGGTAGAGTTATACAACCTGAGTCGTCTGATTTACACACATGATTTTGACACATGATTGTCACTCTACTCACCCTCAGATGTCACTATCATTCACATCATGCACACATGACGATGCTTCTTCGTTGAACCATCCACAGGAAAGGTACAAACTTTTACCCAATAAACATTATTCACCAAGTCATATCTAACCCCCTCCTAACCCCTCACTAACCCCTCCCTCCCCGCTCAGTACAACGACATGTCCGAAGAATACGAGGAGGCTCTGGAAATTGTCAACAAGATGTTGGTGGCCGTTTTCACGATCGATATCATACTCAAGTTATCTGCGTACGGAGTGAAACAGTACTTCCTTGGGAGTTCATGGAATGTGTTTGATTTCGTTGTTCTCGTGGGATCTTTTGTTGATATCATGGTCAGCGCGTGGTACAAGGTAATGAATTTACGGTATAACTTTATGTAGTGTTTTTCTTAGTTCTAATTGGTTGATAAACAGTCTAGTTGATTGGTGGGTAATTGCCAACTGATAGTGATATAACATCACGACATTATTCTAAAACGCTCCTCTCCCTTCCCCCAGAACAACTTCATGATAGTCCGACTGGTTAAAATGTTCCGTGCAGCTCGTCTCATCAAACTTCTCAACTACGGAGGCGAGATGAGAACGCTCCTCTTTGTTTTCCTTAAGGCCCTCAAATCACTACCTCACGTCATGTTCTTGATCATGCTGACATTCTACATTTATGCTGTTATTGGTATGCAGATATTTGGAAAAGTGGAGGCGAACCCTGATGGAGCGAGTGATTACACTATTACAAGGCTGAACAATTTCTCAAGTTTCCTAAATGCTATGATAATCTTATTCAGGTAGATATAATTCAATTTTTAATGTTGGCATGAATTATTGATATTTTCATATTTCGGTTGATCTACCCTCTCTCATCATGCGCCACCCTTCTCTTCCATTACAATAATAATACCCTTCCAGGTGTTCTACGGGAGAAGCCTGGCATGCCATCATGAGGGATCTAACCCCAGAGCGGGCACAATGCGGCAAGGGACCTGAGGACACCGGTACCGACACTTCCTGCGGTTCCAAGTTCTCTGAGGTCTATTTCTGTACCTTTGTCATAACATCCCAATTCCTGGTCGTCAACCTGTTCGTTTCTGTCATTATCGACAACTTTGATTACCTCACTCGGGACATGTCAATCGTCGGTCTTCACCATCTCAATAAATTTGTGAGGAAATGGGCTGATTTTGATCCGAAAGCAACTGGGAGGATAAAACATGAGGATGTGATAAAGTTGTTAAAACGGATTTCACCTCCGTTGGGACTGGGGAAAAAGTGTCCAGATCGTGTTGCGTACATGGTGAGTTGGATGATTCATGTAGTCGAAAACGGTCCATCCTCCAAAATCAGGGCAATGATGGACTGACAACCTTCCCCCTCCCATGTTACCAGTTGTTTCTACTTTCTAATACCATCATTTCTTTTTTATCTACCCTTTTCAATCCCAATCAGACCCCTAACAGCCCTCTCCTCTCCCAGCGTATGATCGGTATGAACATGCCTCTTCTTCAAGATGGAACAGTTGAGTTTACTGCCACTCTCTTCGCCCTGGTCCGGACCTCACTCGAGATATGTGTGCCTGATGGGATAAATGAGGTGTCTAAAAAGAATCAAGAGCTAAAAGATAAAATCGTCAAGACCTTCCCGGGTGTTCGTCCAAAGTTACTGGAGCGAGTCCTACCCATTCACGGTACGTGGTTTTTGCTTTGATTTTTGCTTTCATCTGTTAATTGCATTCAGAGTATCTTTCAGGTCCTATGGCATACAATAAATTATAAAACATTCTTGAAAAACCTTTGAATTTCGTAGAATTGCACCAAAAGTGATTAATCGCAAAACATCATTAATTTGCAGAAGAGGGAAAAGAAGTAGAAACTGTAGCGAAGATCTATGCTACCCTCATGATTCAGAAATTCTATCGACATCTACAGAAAAAGAGAGAGGAGGAGTTCCAAAAGTCACAACAGCAACCCCTTATGGTACATATTTTTCATGTTCCTGTTCCTCTGTTTCCTAGTATTATCTCACAAATTTGAGGGAGGGTTAGAACATAACAAGGTAATGTTTGTCAACTGATCTAACCCATTCAATTCCCCACCAGGCTGGATTGAGAATAACGCATGAGTTGAGTAAACCCCTGAAACGGCAGATATCCGGAGAACTGGACCTAGATTCGGATGATGATGAATTCAATAATCCTAACAAAAAAGTGAGAGTAATATTATTATGATTTTAAGTACTTTTACTATCGATAATCCTAACAAAAAGTGAACACAATAATGTTATCAACCAAGTATTAAATTATCTTCAGTAACATCCCTCAAATAAATTTGTTTAGTGTTGAAAAGCGTAATTTTAAGTACTATTTCTTATTTTCGGGACAATTCTCCATATAGTGCAGTTGGTCTAATATTCACATCCCATTTCAGCCATCCCATTTGGGGTTGATAAAGAGGGTTATGAACTCAATGAAGGATAGTACCAGCACGACAACGCTCGGGGGTTCATCACCCAGATTACCCAATAGGACCAGTCCTTCCCGAGATATTGAACTGGCCGATATGAACTCTCCCAATCTATTATCAGGTACTGCCTGCAACATCTCCCCCTACGCCGGGGCTGCGGTACATGATTATGGGATTATTGATCGTACGAGAGTCGAGAGATAGATATTCCCTTTCTGTCCCGGGAGCAGTTCGGGAAGCAGTTTTATTGGATTTTATTGGATAGTTTTATAACACATCCTATTTCAGGGGACATCTGAAGATCATCCACGATACATGGGGAACCACGAACGAGAGAGCTACTAGAGTGAGGGTTTTAATCGCACACCGCACGCCCAACAACATATACCAAGAACAATCTAGGAATCTATTGTCATAATTAATGATATAATGTGTATAATGCAGTGGAATGGGCACAGAGTGAGATCAAGTGTGTGAGTGTGTGTGTGAGTAACATTATAGAATTGTGATGTTTTGATCATTGTAACTATAGCATCACCCGACCCCATCATCACTAAAAAGACATTTCTTGTGTTTGGCGATCGATTGTAAAAAGGAGTATACTGCTCTTGTTGTTATATAATTATGGTAATGTATGTGTGACAGAGAGATATTAGAGAGTTAAATGAGTAAAGAGTATTATGTTGTGAACATTAATTCAATTTTTGGTTCAATTTCAGTACACACTCGGTAAGGCATTTGTGAGTTAGAGTGATTAGTTGTAAATATTGGTGGTGTGAGTGTATGAGCGTGTGTGTGTATGAGTGTGTAACAGAGAGATAAGAGTGAGATAAGAGACTGAGAAAAAGATTTAGGCTGTCGTTAAAACACAAGAAGCTAGAGAGCAACTATTTATGATTTTATTTTTGACTATGTTCTTTTTCATTGTAAATCTATCGTGTTTCATTTGTCACTGACAAATTGTCAGTGTTCGGGCCTCGGGGACGGATTATGTTGGAACGGTGTCCTCATTCCTAGAAACATGGC
>AVPN01000264.1:12922-25926 GCA_000695325.1 Pleurobrachia bachei | reverse complement strand
TCTCTCTCTCTCTCTCTCTCTCTCTCTCTCTCTCTCTCTTCCACTCACTCTCACTCTCTTCTAATTCTCTAATCTATGACCATCTATCTTCTTGTCTCCCTTTATCTGGCTACAATGAATGGCTTTACTCAGTCTCCTCTATCCCTTTGTTGAGTAAGAGAGCTAGAGAGAAGGTGGGATACCTGCTTCTAGCGAGTTTTGGTTGGGCAAGAGAGAGAAAGTGGGATATATACGAGCCCAGTCATTGTCCTAGGACTTAAACTGTCTGTCCTTCTGTCCCCTTACTCAACAAGGGTGTGTTCATTTATCTAGACAGAGAAAAGAGTCTTTATTCTTTTTTCACATGGTCTCATCTCAGATAATTACATAATCTATCATGGCCTTCAGTAATGACATAACCTGCACGCTCATTCCTCATCACGCGACAAGCTAGATTGTAGCCTGAAACTGTCATAATTACTGACACTGACTGAGGTGAATTACTGCACTGTAAACCACAGCAGCCTAAAACTTGTTCAACCTTTACAGTAAAGCGTTTCTGTTCGATATCGTTAAATATATCTCAATTTGTCTACTGTCTACTGTCTAGTTATAGCATCTTCAACTTCGAGTATTGTTGGTATTTCCAGCATCATTCTGTTGGCAACTTCCGTTCCACTAATTTCATAAAATTGAAGTTGATCATTACGCTATACCTGCACAGCACACATGATGCGAGTAACTTTTGACCTTGATGCATTCAAGTTATATCCGTGCATGCGAAGACAGAAAAAGATAGATGGAGAGAGGAAGGGAGGGAGAGAAGGAGTTAGAGAACGATAGATGGAAAGAGGAGGAGAGAGAAAGATAGACGGAGAGAGGATGAAAGAGAGAGAGGGAGGGAGAGAGAAGGAGTTAGAGAAAGATAGATGGAGAGAGGAGGGAGAAAGATAGATGGAGAGAGGAAGAAAGATCGAGGGAGCTGGAGAGCGGGAGTTTAAGAAAGAAAGATAGGAAAAAGAAAGATAGATCCGCAGTATATTTTTAGCTCCATCAAATCTGTGAAGAGTTGATCGTTGTTGCATGCACTTGGTGTGGTAGTACGTGTTGTGTTATAATTGTAATTATCTTGTCGATTTTCCCCCTTCATACCCCACATACCGCGCTATAATTGCCTAGGAAATAATATAGTAGCATTATATTTTAAATATCCTTGTTTTTACCTTGGAAATTGCTAAGATATCCGGCTGGTACATTTTGTTATGAAGAGAATACTTTTTATTCGACCTACGCTAATTGTCGACTCTTGAAGAAATTGCCGTTTATACTTTTTAGTTCTACTCTGAAGTCTGAACTTCTTCTATTCTCTCTGACCTGTATATATAGTTCCGGACTCCGGTCTGATCCTAGCTCTATTAGACAAGTATTCGTCATATCATACGACTTAAACAAACTTGTATCACTGTTATTCCATATATGCCCGTGACTGATCTATACAATAAGACACCGAGCAATTCACCATGTCCGGACATCGTCGAATGATTAAATCCCTTTGTATAATGTATACTAAATATAGTGCTAATTGTGAGGATCATGGCCGGTGATATTATCATTACTTATCATAGACCAGAGTAGTCATATTATATCACAGTCTTCAGCAGCATCCCCAACAATACAATTCAAGGTCATCTAGATCTGTTGTTATTGTGCATTGTTGTTGTGCATTGAGTAATTGCGGGAGATATTATGTGTGTATTATGGTCCCCACTTGAGTATATAATAATCTAGACGTTATAATATATAGTACCGAGTACCGAGTACTTATATAATGGTATTGAGGGGAGAGGGAGAGAGAGAGAGAGAGAGAGAGAGATAGTATATAGAAGAGAGATACTAAATAATTAAGGAACAGTCCCGTCTGTAACTAACTAACAGCGTAACCAATCGAAATCGTGCTCTGAACCAGCATTTTCGACACTTTAACAAAGGAAAACAACACTCCGTTGAAGCCATGTACAATTATGGTAGTCACGCTGCTCCCGTTTATTCTCTTTCCAAGCCAAGACTATCTGCATTTCTCTTCATCAAGCCCACATAACAAACTACATATTATAACAGGTGCTGCTATAATTAATTACTCAGCATATATAACTTCTTCTAAACATTGCTTTCTTCATAGAGATTAGAGATAGAGATAGCAATTTTGTGTTTATTGTCTCAGTCTAGTCTCTTTTGATTTTGGGAGTTTAACCTAAACCTATTGAGCCGTAATTACACTTACAGAGATGTGTTCGAAATAAATCAGTTATATTTAGAAATATCATGATACCTCTTTTATAGAAGCACCTTTCTCAAGATCTTTCATATAGCGGTGCGTGAATTTGGCTAGAATGAGCCGATTTTGCATCTAATTTCTCTAATGCTCTTTCTCCTCTCTGCTCATCTCTATCCTTTTCTCTGAGTACGGTCTCTAGCTCTCACTATTTCTTACTCTCTCTCTCTCTCAGTCTCTCTCATAATCGATCTGTTCTCACACACAGAAGGTTAGATACTATTTCGGATTTCCCATCAGAAAATTTAGGAACATTATTCACAATCTGCACTTTATTCTGTGACAAGTTACTTCTTACTTTTTATTTTAATTAATAACCGCCAGTCACTAGAGGGATGCATGCCACCATTGCAATTACAACATGACGTGTTACCAGTCATTTATATTTCGCAAACTTTCTCGTCCATTTATGGGCACCATGTACCAAACTTAACATTAAACTAAACCATCAAATTTAAGTTTTACAAGTTATAGGTGTACATATAAAAGTAGTTCAAGCCTGATGGTTGAAATTACTTTTTGTAGATTGATGCCCCACCTTCTTGAGGCTCAACAAGCCCTACCCTCTCCCGGGTTTGGGAGCTATAACACAGTCAGAGCATTGCAGCCTATCACGAAGTAGCTGCCCCAAAAGCTGATCTCGCATGGCTCATCGACAATATTGTTTTGTTGGAGTTAATTAATGATGTGCTTCATAACAATGCACAATATATAGTTAATTGGCTCCCTCCTTTGTAGCCTAGCTGCTGTTATAATCGAAGCATGGTATGTTGGAGTTGTTATACTCAACAATGTTAGAGCGATATATGTGATGAAGCTATATGTGATGAAGTTATTATAATGGGAGAGTTAATGAGGAGAGAGGTGTGTTTACTAAACACCGTTTACTGTTTAGTGTTACTGTTATTGGTAACTGTCTTATAATTTACCAACATCAGGACTAACTAGGAACCGCGTGCAAGCTTGCAGTAATTATCTATCTTTTTTCTCTTCCTCACTACTCTCTCTACTCTCCCTTAGAGATTCTCTAGTCTCTCTCCATCTAGCTGACTTCATGAATCTCCTAGATTTCGCCTAAAATGTTTTGACATTCAAGTTAAGCTCCAGTGCTCATAAAAGATGCCTAGTGTTAACTCTAGTTCAGCTCTCTCTCTCTCTCTCTCTCTCTCTCTCTCTCTCTCTCTCTCTCTCTCTCTCTCTCTCTCTCTCGATAATCAATTGCTATTTGTCACTTCCTAAGAATTATCTTTGTTTCTCTGTCTCGTCATGTTTCTCTTACTGTCTCTTTGTTTCTCCTCGTACCTCTGCACCGTTCACAACATCTCTTTTTACCACTCTCTTGACTAAAATCTTTTCATCAAGTTAGGTCTTAGTGAAATTTATTAATGTGAGAAAGGTCTTGTTTTGTTCAAACTCAAAGGAGAGTCGGACAAGGCAAGAAAGGTCAAAGATTGCCCTGCTCATTGCATAGCAGAATTCCAGTAGAATTGTCTCTTTTTCTAACGTTCAAGATTATTAATTACAGATCGATCATATTTAGATCGGTTTGGATTTGATTACTTTGATTAATCTTGTGATATTTTCACAATTTTGTGTCACATTGCACACCGCCTAGGATGTTACAGATTTGAAAATCGAGGTTTACCATATATCCTCGAGATTAAAATCTTTAAACCTATCTCATGGAGGACATATCGATTTATGTCATCCAAATTAAAATATTAAAATTATCTCGAACCCAGCTAGGTTCCTGGTTTTATACCGCACAATATGGTTGCCAAATGAAGCCACATGTGTGTTGTGTTGTGTGTGTTGGGACAGTGTGAAGTCACCCTCTGCCGTATTTTCATAACTATATTTGTGCCGAAATTATAACTGCTTATAGGGTTTGAGTATAACATAATACCGAATTAGTGATTTCTGGGATATTTAATCGATTAAACACCTCCATTTTAAAGATATAATCCCTTGCATATCTGAGCCCCATATCTCAACAATTTCCTCTTTCTCCGTACGATTCTCGGAATCTGCCAACTAGTCACCATATCCAACCATTGACGCCAGTTGGGGGAGATGTATCTAGCTCCTTAAATGGTCCCACTAATCCTCCTCGTATCTCTCACCAAACACCTGTCACTTAATGTTACACTGTGATCTTGTTATAGTGTCAACCACGTACTACCCCATCGACTAGTCTTGTTCAGACCATATCTTTTGCGATCTCTTGCAGGAGGTCGCAAAAGACCCCGTAAATAAAATCCTTGTATGAATGGTATAAAACCACCATGCTAGGCCAAACAGCTGGAAAAGCTATGTATCGTCCCATGACCCGGCCATATTATTATACAGGGTCATAATTACAAAAATTATCACATTATATTAACGTGATAATGTAATGGTTAACAACTGCCGTTACATAATGATGTAATTGCTACCTTCATGTTTTAAGTCGAAGTCACAAGCCGTCTGGAGCCGTATACTGATCTGAGATCAGCACTCTACTTCAGGCCGATCTCCATTATTCATGTTCACATAACCATTTCAGTTATTACACCAACTATATGATGGTGTGTGTGTTTTTTTAGATGAGCTGATCAGTAATTTTTGCTTTCGTTACATGCCGCAATAAGTCGACCACTTCTCCATTCCTCTCTGATCATTATATTCTAGATCATGTATAATGTTCGTAATTTTGAAATCTTTCTGGCCTCTTCCTGCCAGGTCTAAACTTCACTAAATTTAAATTTACTCAGACCCGGATTGTTCATTGTTGTTATACAAATTAGTACGTGGTAATTGTACTGAGCTGCATGACGACCCTGTTCTATTCAAAGTGTCGCCCAGCTGTGTCAGAAATAGCTCGTGGCTGACACCCTAGTACTCCGGTAGCAAATGGTCGAAATGCTCATGTCGACACCGTCTATATATCTCACTTGAAATTTGTCTAGACTGTTCTCTCAGAATAGAATTTCTGGGTTATAGCGAGAAATGGCCGGATGTATAATCTAGTATAGTCATCTAATCATTATATCTAGTCTTCTGTACTACACGTACCATTTATCGATGAGAGAATGATTACTTTTTGAAGTTTTGAGAAAGTGGTCAAGATTGTAAGAAGAAGAAGAGAGTAAGAACTAAGAAGAGGGAGTAAGAAGAGTGTCACGAGAGAAACGATTAAAGATAAGCGATAGACCAGTGCAGTCAGTACATAATAATTACAATAGTACGTGTGTTTTACTCTCTTATCCGAGTCACAAAACAGTTTAGTTTAGTGTCGACTGTCGCAATTATAAAGCATGTTGAGTTGTTATCTGTATGCCAAAAACTAACTGTCGCGCATTTATAAATTGTACTTATCGCCCAACCAAACTCGTTGTTCAGATTAAACCATCGAGATAATGAGAGTTTTAGTGGTTTAAATTTGGATAGGTAACCACGCATTTTACGATAACCGACAACCCACCACCAATATTCGGCGTTTCTGATAATCCCGTACAACTGCAGACGGGCAGGGCCCTCCCTGTCTGCAGTTGTACGAGGGGTGGTGACTTAACATTTTGGAATTCTAAGTTGGGTATGAATGACTTAATTGATTAGGAATGATTATGTTTTATTCAACACATAACATGTGTCATACAAGTCGACCCAATGTGGTTAACACATAACATACTCACAATTAGTTATTGTACTGAAGTCATGCTATATCTCTGGGCCATCTGTCAGAGCGAGAACCGCGGTCAGAGCATTGGCCTGACAGTGGCCTTCTCGCTTTGAACTTGTGAATTGTGATCTAGTCTTCTGCAACTTGTGATCTAGTACTTCATGCAATTTGTTCACTTCACACTAGCGTGATCTTCATAATAGTTCATCTCATATAAACATGTCATTAATCATATCACATCTGGGCTGTGA
The DNA here is from genome assembly GCA_000695325.1 of Pleurobrachia bachei. Taxonomy (NCBI): domain Eukaryota; kingdom Metazoa; phylum Ctenophora; class Tentaculata; order Cydippida; family Pleurobrachiidae; genus Pleurobrachia; species Pleurobrachia bachei. The sequence goes on along the minus strand of AVPN01000264.1, from coordinate 19,703 downwards.
TTCTGAACTTATTCGGAAGTATGTGTGAAGTTAAGCTGCTTCCAACGTGACAAAGTGTTACATATAATATAATAATTCCGGTTCATTGGTTGTCCATGTGCTCCCTAGTCCAATTTCAATTTACCACAAAATTTTCAAAAGAAATTGAGGCCTTATTTCTTCTTTTTCTCTCCTATTTCCCTTTTTTCTATCTCTCATTGATCTCCCTCCCTCTCCGCCCCTTCTCTCTTTCTCTCTCTTTTCCTCCCTCCCTCTCTCCCAGTCCCCCTCCCATCAGTGCACTGATAGAGCCAAATCAACACTGTGGTATTACATGACACGTAATAATAATTGTACATTATTATAAGGGCAGGGTGGCTAATTTCCTCCCTATTTCCCCTGCCAACTTTTTGGTTTGTGACGAACAAGTTTCACCGAAACCGCTTCCCGGAATACCGCATTGGCCCAACAGGCTCACGAAGAGAGAACAGAAGAAGGCGTTGATCTCAAACTTGTATGGCAGGTGGTCTAGTTTTTACTAGACCTTCTTTTATGACAGATGTTTTGTGACACTAGACCACCCGCCATGTTGAAATTCCAGTAGATTCCAGTGGCACCGTACGTCTAAGATTCCCTTCCCCTGTTTCGTCACTGCTCCGTGATGCATCACAGAAATTGATTGGCAGCCTATTGTCAATTAGTTGGCAATCAGCTGTAGAGCACGTGATATATAGGACTCTGGGCGCTAGTAGCCACATATATATATTTGACTCGAGAGGACTTTTTCAGTCCGTCAGATTACGTATGGTGCCCTAATGGCAACTAAAAGCATTTCAAAGTTTTAATGTTTTTAATGTTTTTAACTTACCTCTCTTCTTCTCTCTTCTTCCTCTCTCTCTCTCTCTCTCTCTCTCTCTCTCTCTCTCTCTCTCTCTCTCTCTCTCTCTCTCTTTCTCTCTCCCTCACCCTCTCCCTCTGATAGATCTCGAAACAGTTACCAAGCCTTTAAGATATTATAAGTTGCTCTTGTTTAGTAGCTCGAGTTCCTGATCGATATGTGCTGTTCAATAGAAGGTGCCATTACACGTTCTTTAAGACATGCACATGAAACACACTTATCTAAACGAATTGAGTCGAACTTTTTAAACCCTCCCCTCTCCAAGTTGTCCTTCAGTGTGCAGTAAGGTGCCGAGAGAGAGTATGTGACTCTAGTGTGCATCTGAACTGACGAGATGAGATTGAGCGTGCGACCACTTCGAACTCTTTCTAAGTCCCCATCAGCCTGCCGCTATTATACACGTGTATAGGGAGAGTAAAAGAGAGGGAGAAAGTAAGAGAGAAAGTGAAAGAGTGAGGGAGAGAGAGAGAGTGAGTGGAGTGATGTAGTTAAGACCTTTATGTTTGTAATTGTGTTTGACAGGTCGTGTAAAGAGGATTCTCTGTATTGGACCTAGTCCAAATATATGTGAACTATGGACTTAATATTTCCACTTAGCTCTTTATATTTTGTTAACATGACCTTTGCTTAACTCGAATGACGAATCAGCGGTTGAGAGATTTGAACACGCACAAAACTCGATAGTTCATTGCCAATCGCTTGCATATATCGGTTCCTTGACCAGATCAGATTCTGAATTACAGAACAAGATGCCACTAACCGAACATTGTTACAGTTCCCACTGTCATGGTAACACCAAAGACAGGGTGCAATCAACTAAACAATGAATCATAGAAGCAGCTATTCAAGGGTTTCCCTTTCCAGCGCCAGCAACAATAGGAACTTCAGGTGAGAATTTTCAGCTCGTCATATATAGTATGTACTGCAACATCTCGCAACTCGCATGACCTTCTGCTCCTTCATAAAATAACTTTATACTGTGAGTTTACTCCTTCATAAAACTAATTTTCTTTCCAGGTCGAGTAGGAGCAGTATCAGGCATTCTCAGGCCCGGGGAAGGGATAGTAAGGTCGCCCGATCTGTTCGTAATTCTATCCGCCGGATCAGCACTGTGAGTTCCAATATATTGATGGAATACTTTTCTGCTAGCGCTTGAATTTCTAAATCTGATTTTCGTTTTTAGACATTTCTGACATTTGTTTTAATTATTTGATCCTTTTCAGGCGTTTTTTGAGGCGCCAAAAGACAAGGGAGCCAATGGTTTGGGAATACTAGATGAGTTCAACGAAGATGGTATGTGAAGAAAAATGCATGAATTTGAATCATTGACAACCGATTTACCAAGACAAACTGCATCTACAAATCGACTGACCTTGAGCCCATTGTAATCTTTAATCTGGAGGATGTATATCACACCACGATCACTTTAGCCCTTTTGTCTGTTATCAGAGTGTATGTCATCACCTGGCTGGCTAGACAGCCTTTTGTAGACAAATATTATACCGCACTAGGATGCTGCATTTTATCCAGTAAGTCAAGTTATATCCATAGCCAACGTGTGGCTTCGCCTTTTGTCTACCGTTTCACTCTCGTTCGTAGCCCATGGGAGAGTTTCTTAACGGTAGATTTCCTTATTTTGTGTCCGTAAAGTTTTAGTGCTAAAAGCATAATAATTGTTATTTGTTATTTCTGGGAGAGAGGGAGAAAGGGAGAGACAGACAGACAGACAGAGACAGAGAGACACAGACAGACAGAGAGAGGGGGATAAAAGATAGTCCTATATGATCGTATAGATATAATGGAAGATGACTGGTACTGTACTATTGACATTTGGTAATGCACTTACAGCTGAGTTGTACTATTAGTAGTACAGCAGCAGCAATATTTTGACAGAGAAGACCCTCTGATAAAGCGTCGAGTGCTCCTGAGCCGTGAATTCTTTTTATCTGCAATTTCATGACTTTATGATCAAAATGATACAGTTTGTTATTCAACAAAGAAATGTCAGTTATATTAATCACGTGGCCCTATTTTGTACATAATCGGTCCTACGATGCTTTTCTAATTTTATTATTGAACTAAGGTACGATCTCCTTCCCCAGTACCATTTCTTACATTGAATATGCTGGCCCATGCTATCTATACTGATCCACTTAACGACATGTTCCTGCGCTTTCCAATCAAAATGACAACCCCCCGTGGCCAATCAAAACCCTCCAATTGACCACCCATCTGGGAGAGCCTCCTCTCAGCTGGGGGAACTCCTCTCTGCACAAAATATGGAGTTCCTTTTAGCTCATTATATCCACGGTGTGTCATATAATGAATGCACCTTATGACTGGGTTTTATTAGCAGGTGTTCGCCCCCTGAGTAGTAGCCGTTTATTAGCTGTCAATTGGAAGTGGAGGGAGGGAGGTAGATAGGGAGATAGAGAGGGGGTTAGAGAGGGACGGTGGTAGAGAGGCAGGGTGGTAGAGAGAGATAGAGAGGTGGCAGAGAGGGAGGGCGGTAGAGGGAAAGAGAGGGAGGGAGGTAGAGAGAATAAAGGTTAGAGGGATAGAAATAGACGATAGAAAGATAGAGTGATAGAGTGATAGAGGGAGGGTGGTAAAGGGATAAAGGGAGAGATAGAGTGAAATTGGAAGGCACGTATAGGAAACCAACTGAGAGACATGGTGTTTTAATGAAGCATTTTATGTGTCGTCATATTTCTCCCGAACCCCGTGTTGTAACCCTGTTTTTAACGACACTTCCAACACCGGCCCCCGTCTTGCTTGCACCTATTAATTTGTTCCGCCCCTTACTCAACTACTATATGAAAATGGTGACACATTTGTAATTCACTACCCCCTCTTCCAATTATCCCTTTCACACCCCGCTTAATTATTGACTTGAGTGATTCCACTGATTCATATACCCCCGTCCTTCCCCCTGCAGTCTCTTTCAGCAAATTGTGCACATTTCAAATCATTGGTATGATTCATGTAGTTCGAACTGGAACTGTTACCGATCAAATTCTGTGTTGAGTAAACCCACACGTCACACCTCGACCCACCTTGTATTTTTGGAAGTTGTCACCCCAAACGTCAAAGTTTGTGATAGTTATTACTTTTTGACGTGCGAACCACACGTTAACATGTGATAGGCAGACACAAAAACCCTGAAGGTGGTGACTTTAAAAAATCCGACTTTATCACAATTTCGGTTTCGAAATGTCATAACTTTCCAGTGCAAGATCCATCATCCTCTTAAACAATCGTCTAAATTAATCTCACTATTGCTCTTTATAAATCTAAAAGCATGCTCCGTTTAGCCCACCCTTGAACTATCACAATTATTGAGAGAGACATGTGTCGCTTATCCTCTTTCCGCCTCCCATTTTATATTTTGCCGGGTCTCCCTTTTTAGATCCAAAATTATATCCCATGAGTCCAGCTGTCATATATTCTCCGTACCCCGATCGATGACTCATCTTTTATAGATGATAGATACAGTCGGACCCCCATTTAGTGACATCCTCGGGGGAAAGGGTTTTGGTCACTTAATCGGGGTGGGCACTAAATCGGGGTCAAATACCGTTAATTTCCTCTATTGGGGGAAATTTATCCTGTCACTAAATCGGGGTGTCACTAAATCGGGGGTCACTAAATAGGGGTCCGACTGTACTTAGAAAAGCTACTTGAATTATATGCTCGCCATGAATTCCTCGCCCGCGAATTGTATGATTCGGGGCCTGGCAAGGCCCCCCGACCCGAAACTAACCCAAACTCAACCCATCCCCCCTACAACAACGGGGCCGAGCCGACAGGCCCTTAATACCAGATGATAAAAAAACCATAAAACCATAAAACCATAAAACCATAAAACCATAACCATAACCATAGATATTTTTAGAGTGAAAGTTTTGAAGCCCCCTGAAGTCGTAGATTGGTTTTCTATGGCTCGTTGGAAAGGTCTCGAGGTCCCGCGACGTATAGGGGGTGTGGCGATGGGTGTACCCAAACCCATAAGGGGTAGGACGCGAAAAACAGTCAAAATAAGGGGTATGCAGATCTCAGCAACTAGAAGCAGTAGAAAGGTGTTCTAGGGTGCGTTCGAAAGCTCTCGAGGTACTGAAGTAATTGGAATGTAATTGGAAGTAATTACATGTAATTAAAATGTAATTACATGTAATTAAAGGGTAATTACATGTAATTAAAAGGTCTAAATGACCCCAAATGACAATTTAAACATATTTTGACATATTTTGAGGCCCTGAGACCAGCGGGTGGCCAAATTTAATCCGGTTTCGGGTCGGCTGACGTAAAAACTCCGCGTTTTGGTCGAGTAAACCATAACCATAAAACCATAGATATTTTTAGAGTGAAAGTTTTGAAGCCCCCTGAAGTCGTAGAGAGGTTTTCTATGGCTCGTTGGAAAGGTCTCGAGGTCCCGCGACGTATAGGGGGTGTGGCGATGGGTGTACCCAAACCCATAAGGGGTAGGACGCGAAAAACAGTCAAAATAAGGGGTATGCAGATCTCAGCAACTAGAAGCAGTAGAAAGGTGTTCTAGGGTGCGTTCGAAAGCTCTCGAGATGCTGAAGTAATTGGAATGTAATTGGAAGTAATTACATGTAATTAAAATGTAATTACATGTAATTAAAGGGTAATTACATGTAATTAAAAGGTCTAAATGACCCCAAATGACAATTTAAACATATTTTGACATATTTTGAGGCCCTGAGACCAGCGGGTGGCCAAATTTAATCCGGTTTCGGGTCGGCTGACGTAAAAACTCCGCGTTTTGGTCGAGTAAACCATAACCATAAAACCATAGATATTTTTAGAGTGAAAGTTTTGAAGCCCCCTGAAGTCGTAGAGAGGTTTTCTATGGCTCGTTGGAAAGGTCTCGAGGTCCCGCGACGTATAGGGGGTGTGGCGATGGGTGTACCCAAACCCATAAGGGGTAGGACGCGAAAAACAGTCAAAATAAGGGGTATGCAGATCTCAGCAACTAGAAGCAGTAGAAAGGTGTTCTAGGGTGCGTTCGAAAGCTCTCGAGATGCTGAAGTAATTGGAATGTAATTGGAAGTAATTACATGTAATTAAAATGTAATTACATGTAATTAAAGGGTAATTACATGTAATTAAAAGGTCTAAATGACCCCAAATGACAATTTAAACATATTTTGACATATTTTGAGGCCCTGAGACCAGCGGGTGGCCAAATTTAATCCGGTTTCGGGTCGGCTGACGTAAAAACTCCGCGTTTTGGTCGAGATATATATTTATCATTTTGTTTTATTAGGAAGGAGGGCATTTGCAATTTATATCTTCCATCTTGAGTAGATTGGCAGGTAGCTATTATAAGTGCTTTTTGACCTATCCATCAAAGGTGCAGGGAATCCTAAATAAAAGCCTTTTCCACGTGACGTATTATGATAATTTGTTACATAACCTCATACAAGATACTGTGTGAGCCTCTTATCGCAAGCAAGCTAAATCGGGAAATTAATAATTTTGCTTTAAAGTCTCGAATAGATTTAAAATATATATTCCCCCTCAAATATATTGAATACACTGCAGCCATGATGCTTCTAAAACATTTTTTATATAATGCCTATTAAGCCAAAAACTAATGAAATTAGTTGGCGGGAAAGGTGGCCCACTTACACCTTTGCTACTGCCGGCCGCCGGGTATCACCACGAACTCTCATTCTCTACCTTGGTATCTCAATTCCTTATTCTTCCTGTTCGTTCTACCCCTCTCTCTCTCTTTCTCTTTCTTTCTCTTTCTTTCTTTCTTTCTTTCTTTCTTTCTTTCTTGCTTTCTTTCTTTCTCTCTCTCTCTCTCTCTCTCTCTCTCTCTCTCTCTCTCTCTCTCTCTTTCTCTCTCTCTCTCTCTCTCTCTCTCTCTCTCTC
>AVPN01000263.1:0-12868 GCA_000695325.1 Pleurobrachia bachei | reverse complement strand
CCAGCCATGTTTGTCTCTCTTGTCCCTAAACCGTGATCCCGCCTTGTCCCTCTTGTCCCTAAACCGTGATCCCCCAGCCATGTTTGTCTCTCTTGTCCCTAAACCGTGATCCCGCCTTGTCCCTCTTGTCCCTAAACCGTGATCCCCCAGCCATGTTTGTCTCTCTTGTCCCTAAACCGTGATCCCGCCTTGTCCCTCTTGTCCCTAAACCGTGATCCCCCAGCCATGTTTGTCTCTCTTGTCCCTAAACCGTGATCCCGCCTTGTCCCTCTTGTCCCTAAACCGTGATCCCCCAGCCATTTTTGTCTCTCTTGTCCCTAAACCGTGATCCCCCAGCCATTTTTGTCTCTCTTGTCCCTAAACCGTGATCCCCCAGCCATTTTTGTCTCTCTTGTCCCTAAACCGTGATCCCCACTTATCCTCTACTCCCACTACTCCCCTACTCCTCCCTCTTATCCCTAAACCGTGATCCCCCAGCCTCCTTTGTCTCTCTTGTCCCTAAACCGTGATCCCCACTTATCCTCTACTCCCACTACTCCCCTACTCCTCCCTCTTATCCCTAAACCGTGATCCCCCAGCCTCCTTTGTCTCTCTTGTCCCTAAACCGTGATCCCCCAGCCATGTTTGTCTCTCTTGTCCCTAAACCGTGATCCCCACTTATCCTCTACTCCCACTACTCCCCTACTCCTCCCTCTTATCCCTAAACCGTGATCCCCCAGCCTCCTTTGTCCCTCTTGTCCCTAAACCGTGATTTCCCAGCCATGTTTGACAGAGACGGAAATGGTCAGATTACATTTCAAGAGTTTGGCCAGCTGTGGAAGTACATAAACGATTGGCAAAGTACATTTAGGTGAGTATAATGTACATTGTACTCTGTAGTTACTGTTAAAATGTACATTTACAAACTTTCTTTCTCCAAATTTCTCCGTATTTTACTCATTCTCTCTCTCTCCCTGCAGATACTATGATAGAGATAACTCAGGCTCGATTGATCATAACGGAGTTACAAACGGCCGTAGCTTCTTTCGGTAAATCCAGGAGCTGAGAGCTGCAGCAGCAGGAGAGAGAGAGAAGAGAGAAATAAAGGGAGGGCGCGATGACGCCCTTCTGATGAAAGTGTCGCGCGCCAACAATTAGTGGTGCGCGCTCTACCCCGCTGCACTCGAACCGCCTCACACGGACCGGCGTGGGCCTGTTCAGATCCTGCAGCAGCTCCCTCCCCCAGGACTAGGAGATTAAACAGGGGGTTCCTGTTAAGATGGGTAGTACTCTAACACACCTCTGTTCTCAGGGTTCAACCTATCACCAAGGTTCTATAACACTCTGATGAGGAAGTTTGATAGGACAGGAAGCAAGACTATTACTTTTGACGATTTCATTCAGTGTTGTGTACTAATACAGGTATTATTGATTTCACACCAACTCTCTCGCAAATAATATAACCCTTAATATAACTGTATTTTTCCGTAGACACTGTCGGCTGCCTTCCAACGAAAAGACACGGCAAGAACAGGACGCATTACAATTACATATGAGGAGTTTATGGACTTGGTATTTTCTACAAAAGTTTAGGACTTAAGATGTTAGAATCGTCTATTATGATCATCAGATATACGGGATAGATATTTTGTAAGGGTTAATTACATTACCATTTCAAGTGTGTGATATTTTGTGTTTAGTGCATTGATACCTTTTAACCGCTTACTTTTTGTTTATACCAATTGCAGCCATATCCATCAGATTAACATGTTTTGTTTTCCCTGGTGTAGCACTACTAACCAATCTCCTGTAACCAACCACCCCAGTAACCACTTTAACCAGTAACCACTTGCCCATGACTAGCGACATGTCGTGCGAGAAGATTCCTTGGGAGGAACTAGACAACTACAAGGACTACAATGTAACAACTGTGCCAATCATGGCCGCAGCCGACCACTTAGGACAGGTTAGCTCCCTTTGCCTTGTTCGACCCGCCTTCCCTGCGCCCCGTTTGAACAAAACAAGCTCACCTCCGATCTCACGACTAATAATCACAAATACCTTCTATTCACACATTGGCTCTTCTATCTGTGAAGTAAAGATCTTGAAGTTCCACACCCCCCCCCCAATCCCGATGTATGCCATGCCAATAATCTATATTATTTGCAGGCCTGTAAGGATGCCAATGATAGGTATATGTTGTGCCGAACGGACAGCGGTGGAGACCCCAGACAGTGCCTCAGAGAGGGTCAGGTGGTTACCAACTGCACTAACTCTTGTCCCTAAACCGTGATCCCCCAGCCATGTTTGTCTCTCTTGTCCCTAAACCGTGATCCCGCCTTGTCCCTCTTGTCCCTAAACCGTGATCCCCCAGCCATGTTTGTCTCTCTTGTCCCTAAACCGTGATCCCGCCTTGTCCCTCTTGTCCCTAAACCGTGATCCCCCAGCCATGTTTGTCTCTCTTGTCCCTAAACCGTGATCCCGCCTTGTCCCTCTTGTCCCTAAACCGTGATCCCCCAGCCATGTTTGTCTCTCTTGTCCCTAAACCGTGATCCCGCCTTGTCCCTCTTGTCCCTAAACCGTGATCCCCCAGCCATGTTTGTCTCTCTTGTCCCTAAACCGTGATCCCGCCTTGTCCCTCTTGTCCCTAAACCGTGATCCCCCAGCCATTTTTGTCTCTCTTGTCCCTAAACCGTGATCCCCACTTATCCTCTACTCCCACTACTCCCCTACTCCTCCCTCTTATCCCTAAACCGTGATCCCCCAGCCTCCTTTGTCTCTCTTGTCCCTAAACCGTGATCCCCACTTATCCTCTACTCCCACTACTCCCCTACTCCTCCCTCTTATCCCTAAACCGTGATCCCCCAGCCTCCTTTGTCTCTCTTGTCCCTAAACCGTGATCCCCACTTATCCTCTACTCCCACTACTCCCCTACTCCTCCCTCTTATCCCTAAACCGTGATCCCCCAGCCTCCTTTGTCTCTCTTGTCCCTAAACCGTGATCCCCACTTATCCTCTACTCCCACTACTCCCCTACTCCTCCCTCTTATCCCTAAACCGTGATCCCCCAGCCTCCTTTGTCCCTCTTGTCCCTAAACCGTGATTTCCCAGCCATGTTTGACAGAGACGGAAATGGTCAGATTACATTTCAAGAGTTTGGCCAGCTGTGGAAGTACATAAACGATTGGCAAAGTACATTTAGGTGTGTGTATTATAATACTGTACATTGTACTTTGTAGTTACTGTTAAAATGTACAATTACATTTCTTTCTCCAAATTGTTCCGTATTTGACTCATTCTCTCTCTTTCCCTGCAGATACTATGATAGAGATAACTCAGGCTCGATTGATCAAACGGAGTTACAAACGGCCGTAGCTTCTTTCGGTAAATCCAGGAGCTGAGCAGCAGCAGGAGAGTTGAGAGAGGAGAGAGAATGAGAGGGAGGGCGCGATGACGCTCCTCTGATGAAAGTGTCACGCGCCAACAATTAGTGGTGCGCGCTCTACCCCGCTGCACTCGAACCGCCTCACACGGACCGGCGTGGGACATGTTGAGATCCTGCAGCTCCCTCCCCAGGAGGAGGAGATTAAACAGAGCGTTCCTGTTCAGGTGGGTAGTACTCTAACACACACTCTCTCCCTTTCTCAGGGTTCAACCTCTCACCAAGGTTCTATAACACTCTCATGAGGAAGTTTGATAGGACAGGAAGCAAGACTATTACTTTTGACGATTTCATTCAGTGTTGTGTGCTAATACAGGTATTATTGATTTCACACCAACTCTCCCCCAAATAATATAACCCTTTCTATAACTATTTTTCCGTAGACGCTGTCAGCTGCCTTCCAACGAAAAGACACGGCAAGGACAGGACGGATTACAATTACATACGAGGAATTCATGGACTTGGTATTTTCTACAAAAGTTTAGGACATTAGAAGTTAGAATAATGATCATCAGATACGGGATAGATTTTGTAAGGGTTAATTACATTACCATTTCAAGTGTGCTGTGTGTGATATTTTGTGTTTAGTGCATTGATACCTTTTAACCGCTTGATTTTTGTTTATACCATCATATAATTACCAATTGCAGTTGACATAGCAATCATATTAACCTGTTTTGATCTCCCTGGTGTACCACTACCAACCACTCTCCAACCAACCACCTTGGTTTAACCTAACCACTTGCCCAACAACTAGCAATGTCGTGCGAGAAGATTCCTTGGGAGGAGCTAGACAACTACAAGGACTACAATGTAACAACTGTGCCAATCATGGCGGCAGCCGACCATCTAGGACAGGTTAGCACACCTCCCGATCTCACGGCTCATAACCCTAAAATCACGTTCACATTGGCCCTTCTATCTGTGACCCCCCCCCAAATCCCGATGTATGCCATGCCAATAATCTCTATTAATTGCAGGCCTGTAAGGATGCCAATGATAGGTATATGTTGTGCCGGACGGACAGCGGTGGAGATCCCAGACAGTGCCTCAGAGAGGGTCAGGTGGTTACTAACTGCACTAAACTGTTCATGGATCAGGTTTATGAGAAATGCAAGATGCCCCTGGCTCGTCATGCTACCTGTATCGATCTCTCCGGAAGAAAGTAATTAATTTGTAAAACTGGGGATCTGATCTTGTCAGCAATCTAATATCAGGGATTCCTTTAGGGGTCAGGAGTCCCTGACAGGAAAAGTCATGGCTCCTGATTCCTCCCCAGTCACCATTAGTTAACCCCCCCCTCAGGTTTGAGTACTGCCGAGAGACCCAGGTTGAGTTTGACCAGTGTATGTTGGAGAAGATGAACATAGCACGAGATTTCACCTGGTACCAGGATAAGCCATTCTCCCGGATGCAAACTTGGGGAGAATCCGCGAGGGAGTTCTTCACTGATGTGTCAAACATCATCAAACATCACTAATGAGATGTTGTGATGTAATTAGTATATCGGGAGAGAGAGAAGGGAATTTGGAAAAGAGAAAAGACTCTAAGTGGAGTGAAGTTAAATTATTGTGTGTACTGAGTTTTGTATTGCGTTCACGCGACCATCATAGTAAATTTCATTTGATTACTCTGTCCCCCTTCCTACTGAACCATTTGTCTATCTTTTTTCCCTCCCGAATCTTGCTCTAAAACTCCCCTATGCTTCTAATTATCAAACGTTCTCCCTATACATATAGGATGCAAAGCGAGTACAAGGTCCACCACTTGACATCACAGCTCCTTTCGGCCCTCGGATCAGATCTCCCCCCAGAGAGTTTTGCAGAGGATCTCTTCCGACAATCCTCCTCCAACTTTATCGTATCTCAGGTAATACACCCCTGGGGTTTATAATACTTGTCTCGTGCCCGCCTGGAGTAGTAGTACTATTGTACTACTGTACTACTACTTGTACCTTCGGGGCGCAGTGCGAGGTACCAAACCAAGCCAAACTAATACTTGTAATTGTGTAGCTATATGTACTTGTTCTACTAGGTGCACTACTAAAAGGGGTAGATGTATTTATTCTATTACCCTTTTCTGGATTCAATACAGTCGGACCCGATTTACCGGGCCCCGGATTTACCGGAACCCCGATTTACCGGGAGGGTTAACTTCCCCCAAAGTAGGAAATTTAAATTATATCACCCCGGTATACCGGGCACCCCGATTTACCGGGCAAAACCCTTTCCCCCGAGCATCCCGGTAAATCGGGGTCCGACTGTACTAGAGCCCAATTAGTTACGAGCCTAACACCATATCCCCTGTTCTAGGCGTCAGTTCACACCATCCCCTGTTCTAGTATTTTCTGGATTCAATACTAATTGGTTATGAGCCTAACTCCATCCCTCCTATTCTAGGCTTCAGTTCACACCGCCAAGAACAAACTGTGCAAGCATGCTCAGGAGCAGGGACGTGATCCCGCTGAGTTTAGGAGAACTTACACCTCCTTGAAAACTAAACAGTTATATGAGCTGGATCCATTCGCTTACTTCCTTGGGAAGGTAACTGCCACAAAATAGCAGCAACCACTGATCGTGTAAGCTCAGATTTGAAAACTATTGGTCACTTATTACCAATTTTGGTAATTAAGACATAAGTAGTCTAAATACCGATGTTCCTGACTCTAAAATCATGTTCATTGTTCAGTGTGTCGAGGACCCCAGAACGCTTGACTATCTGGAGATGTTGGGGAGGGATGGTGTCTCCGCTGCAGACTTGAAAGCATCCGATCTCGTACTGGAAACTATCCCACGGTAACCATAGTAACCATTCCCTAATAACCAGTGAATTGTCCTCGTATAACACCTGTAAAGTTTATAAAACTACGTGTTCTTCGTATCTAGATCCAGCCCTCTCATCTTTCAAGCACATGATTTTCCCCAGGGCACTATCTCAGAGAGAGGTTGAGGAGGTGAGAACCCAGCTGGCAGTAGTGAGGGCAAGCGAGGAGCAGAAACTAAAGTATCAGAACAGAAAACTGCCAGCCATTGTCAGTAGGCCCATGCTGTCTAGAGATTTTGTTATCACCGGACAGGAATCATCATACCAGACTCAACCACTGCACCTAATGACAGCTCTTCAGGTTTGTTTGTTTTTCGCAAAACAATTTTGTCGTCGGCAAAACACTTTTGTTTGTCGGTTTGTTTCTACGTATGAAATGCTGACATTTTATTTCGTGTGTGTGTACGTGGGAGAGAAGGATTGAAATTTTCTCATGACGGGGGTGACCACATTATGTTCTGTGTGTTCCAACCCCGGGTTCCGGCCAAGCTAGGCCACAAGAGCTTGTTGTTACTGGGACACGCCCAACAAAAAGACACAGCTTTCCTGCTCTTTCTCTCTCTCTCTCTCTCTCTCTCTCTCTCTCTCTCTCTCTCTCTCTCTCTCTCTCTCTCACTCTCTCTCTCTACAAACTAATCCTCCCACAGCAAGAGAATGCGATGGTTGAAGACCTTCTTTACCTCCTGGTTGGTGTTGAGGGATTGTTTATACAAGTTGAACCACTGGATACTCCCTTCGCTCACCGCCGCTTCAAACCACTGGTAAATATTAACCCCTTTACAGTTTTTAACTGACACAGCGACAAACAGACAAACCACAAACAATATACCATACTCTCACCTTGAGCAGTGTAACACTCAAAACCTATCACCTGCACCCCTTATTGTACACACGTTTGGAATGAGTATATCTTAGTTATTTGATTCTGGATTCCAGAAGATTTAAATGAAGGATTTTATGAAATTCCATGAACCTAATCAACTCAATTTTGTACCATAACATTGAGGCCTCTCCTCGGACCACTGTCTGCCCTCAGTACAGGTGATGATCTGAACTCCATTCAGACTCAACCACCCTGTCTGACAGCCAACCTCCAATGTAGCCCCAATTGGGTAGATGGTGGTATCTGATCCATTGTGGACCATGTTGTTAGAGATGGATGGAGTTGGGCACGCCACAACTGAAACACATGGATTGTATGAAAATGTACCAATTTATTGCCTAGCTAGACTCTGTTTTGCAAAGTAAAGAGGGGTTAGAACATGTACCAATTTAGTTCATGGTAGGAGGGTGGATGGGTGTTCTTACTTCGGTACCGTTTCGATGAATCAATAGTGGCATTGTTGAAAGTGATGTATTCGTTCTCCTGATCACCTGACCATAGGTCCGTACAACCGGGATTATGGGGACTGTCGTCGAAGGAATACTCCAAAACAACGGTACCATTGCAATGGATCACCAGCTTTTCTGCACTTTTGGTAAATCTCCAAAGCTTGCCAGCGCTCGAGGGAATATTGTCAACATTCGGAAATGTCTTAAAATTATGATTGCCGTCGCTGGCGGTACACAACTTTAACGAATATTCGTTGCTGTCTTTTATGCCCAAATACCCATGATATAAAAGAACAGAGATCCTCTCATCATTTTCCTGTTCAATTTCAATAGGTATGGTATCTAGCATTGGCCCAATTGACACATTTCGAACCACTTCTGCCCATTCTGAAACACGTACAGTGGTGTTGAATATCTGATACATCTGATTGTTAATTTACTGATAATTGATGGATCAAGATTCAGGTTATCTACCATGAAGAAGTGGTTTGAAGTTTTGTTTACTGTTCTCACCTGTCGGGGACAATGTTGCAGATGTAAAAGACAGTACAATGACAAGAATAAGGTATCTAGGTTGTACCATCACCGGGGAATTTTTTTTAAACTGCTAGAAAAGAAAAAATTGGAGGTCAAATAAACTGAACACCACAAGAAAAACTCGAAAGAGAAATAAAGATATCATTGATCAGACCGGTTAACGCTTATAATCGTTTTATCTGAGCAAGAAATGCCAAATAGAGGATCAATAACAAGATGAACAAGAAAGAGAAATGACCCGGAAATGACGGAGGTGTTGAACAGACTCTCTCTGTATCCAATAGTTAGATCTAGAAACAGATGGCATTAGAAACACGTGTTCAGAAACTCTCTCGCTGGCAAGTTGTCGCATGAATCTCTTTCTCAGAGAAAGAGTCCGGACTCTCTCTCTCTCTCTCTCTGGTAGCTGTTTGTCGTTGTTTCCAACAATAATGTTCCATGAAACAATAGTTGGTATCAATCCTCTACACAATTCCTACACAATAAGTAATAACCGTCATTATCTGCACAGTATACAGCACACAACACACCAAAACTCTTCTCAGTTTGCTACAATAATAGTTCAAACAACTCCATGTAAAACTAAATCCAACCCCTCCCCCCAGACTGGCCTAGATGCGGGGTTAGCAGGGTTGGTCAGCAAGATACTGCCCCTGTGCTCCTGCTACTCTATTGTTAGTAGGTTCCTGGACCACAGCGCTAAATATGTCTCAGGGACGGTCAATCAGGCCCTGTGTGCTGCAATCAAAACTCTGGTAAGTTAAGCAAAACCCTCTCACATCCCCGGCGAGGCCGCAAGGCACAACTATATTCAATTCAATCATATCACCGCCGGCCTCAACCACCATTTACAACTCTGGTAAGTGGTAGATGTTGGGAGGGTACTAATAAGGCTGAAAGAACGGTGGTGAGTAGCAACAAAAGGCCTGCTAACAGCTGTTGTTAGTACAATGTCCATCGTCGACAATTGTTCTCCAATTGTCTTGAGTCGCCTGACACCGTCTTAAAATAAAAGTATGAACAATTCAACAATTGTCCTCTAACATCCCCATTGTCATCTCCCGACCTGTTAATATCTCATCCTCCTCCTCCTCCTATAGTGAATAGTGGTAGCCCAAAGCCCCCCCCTACCCGGCCAATATTTCATCTCACCCTCCTGTTGTAGGTGAAAGAGTACATCATCCTGGTGGCGCAGCTTGAAGAACAGTACTCCTTTGGACAGCTCAGCCTTCAGAAAATGTGGCTATTTATCCAGCCTTGTATCAATACCTTCTACGTAAGATTCTGAGGCTCAGAATATAGAATAGGGTGGTATATGATTCTGAGCGGGCTGCGGGGATTTCCATTTTACATTGACTGCCCGGCATTGATCAATGCCGCTGTGTCCCTAGAATTATGTGTCTAGACCAGAGTGACTGATCTCTGAGAGACCAGAGTGACTCGTCTTCGGTCTTCCAATTGTCAAACACCCCTATTTTACCAGGTACTGGCAACTGTCTGTAGAGATGTTATAAACGGTAACTGCCGAGGTGGAACAACACTGTCGCTCCTTCACGAGAAGACCTATTCGCACGTTGGGGAGCCCTCTTCACAGGACCTCTGTCTTTATCTGACCCAGGCTGCGTGTGTACCATACTTTGGGATGTTGGAAAAGTGGCTATACAAAGGTACATCTTCTGTACATTGTGGTCAGTGGTTACTTTTGTTGATTTTCTCCAGCTCTATGTTTGGATGGTCTATCATGCTCCACGTGTATTGATTTCTCTTTTTTCACCGCTTTAATTGCATTTAATGTGTCTTAGAAGTTAGAATGGATTGACAGGTAACATCCCTTTCTTCAGGTATTATCGATGATCCCTCTGGGGAGTTTTTTGTTGAGGAGTTTGCAGAGGGGAGCGTGTTGGAGCAGGTTCAGAGAAAGTACGAGGTTGTATACGATACATACTGGGAGAAGAGATACAGTCTAAATAATCATCAGGTACAGTCTAAACAATCATCACGTATCTAAGATCATACCTTAGTAATTAGTGTCAGGTTTTGTTCTTCTTTTTGCAGCCGTCTCGTGAATTAGTTTCTACTAATTAGTGTCTAAAATTTAACTAGTTACTAATTACTTTCCCATTACTCAAGGTGCCGGTGTTTCTCAAGAAGTTTTCTGACAAAGTCCTTCACACGGGAAAATACTTGAACGTTATCAGACAGTGTGGCTACAACGTGCAATGTCCCGATAGCACTGAGATACGGTATACCCTGGTAGAGAGGAAGTACACAGAGTGTATAGAGACTGCATATACCTTTGCTGCTCGAAGGTTGCTTGATTTGCTGTTAGAGGAACACAGGTTAATGGATCGGCTGTCGAGCATCAAGAGCTTCTTCCTTATGGGACAGGTAATATATAATGGAATAGCAAAAATATAACCTTGTCTACTATTTTCAACCAAATTTATCATGACAAAATGGGCTTTCCCAGGGCTATATTACCTTCTAAACCCTCTCCCATTCCTATCCAGGGTGATGTGTTTCTAAACACTCTCCCATTCCTCTCCATTCTAACCCCCTCTCCCATTCCTCTCCATTCTAACCCTCTCCCATTCCTCTCCATTCTATACCCCCTCTCCCATTCCAGGGCGATGTGTTTGTCCACTTTATGGACATGGCAGACCAAGAACTCCGAAAGAAACACGATGACATTGTCTTATCTCGTATTGAGTCTCTCCTGGACCTGGCTGTGAGGACCAGTGTCGCTGCATCCGACCCATTTAAAGAGGACCTGAAAGTTGACATTGTCCCGTATGATCTGATCACCCAGTTGTTCAGGATCATTAATGTGCGAGGTCATCTTCTGGGTCCTAGTGAGCAGGTTTACCCTGCATTTGAGCCCCATGCTTCAGGTCTCACGGGGGTTGAAGCGTTCACACTGGACTACAGGGTAAGATGATTGAACAGAGCTTTAATTCAGTAATACTCAGTAACAGGCATACTTTTTGGTTTTGAAACGTCATTCCCTCTGACCCTGTCCCAATATAATATATTCATTTACCCCCTGATCTCACCACCTCTCCATCCCCATCCAGGTAGAGTGGCCGGTATCGCTAGTAGTATCCCGGAAGGCGATCACAAAGTACCAGCTCCTATTCCGGCACCTGTTCCACTGTAAGCACGTTGAGAGACAACTATGTGCTGTCTGGCAGGCCCACAAACAAGCCAAGTGGCAGCCTATCTATACAACAAAGTGGCATGCTGCTGCATTTTGTCTCCGACAGAGGATGCTTAGTTTCATTAGTAACTACAGTTACTATGCCATGTTTGAGGTTATTGAGCGACAGTGGCATCTCTTCCTTGAGGGAATGAAGAATGTGCAGACGATTGATAATGTCCTCCAAATTCATAACGATTTTCTGGAAACATGTCTCAAGGACTGCCTCCTGACCACCCCTGAACTGTTGAGATGTCTTGCTAAACTCCAGGCGATATGTGTTACCTTTAGTAATGCAATGATGAGGTTGATTCCTTCTGCTACTGTCTCCATACCCAGCCAGGCTGAGGAGAACATGAGAATGCATCAGGAAGTAGGGTTTGAGGAGATGATCAAGACATTTGATAGCAACTTTACCCTACTAACTGTCCAGCTACTAATCAACGTGAGTTGTTACCATGGTTACCATGGTTACCATCTGAAGTGATTATTACCCCTGAGTAGTTTTATTGGGGTAACTCACCTTTTTTATTGTGAAAATGTTAATACTGAAAATTAACACTTTAACACACCCCCACTTTAACACACCCTCTCCCCCTACACAGATTCAGACGATATCCCGTGCAGCATCAGAGCACCACCTCTCCTATCTACTGAACAGGCTGGACCCCAACGAATTCTACGCCAAACTAATGGAGCGGAACCCTGATATTGTGGAGAGGGCCACTCTCATGATGGAGGAGGGGAGGGAGGGTGCGGAGGGGGAACAACATCCCCCGCCCCCTCCACATGAGGGCCGACCAGCTGGGGCGGGGGCAATAACCGCACCTGTTAGTAAACCTGTTAGTAAACCTGCTGGAGCTGGGGCAGTGAAACCTAAAGAGATATCTCGGAAACCCCTCGCATCCTCAAGGTGAGAACATACCCCTCCAGCTCCCTGAACATCCTATACGAAATCTCCCACTTAGTTAGACTAGATTTGAATATCTCACTAGCAATTATCACTGTAATTGACATTTGACAATTACCTTACTCTCGTTTAATAAGCTTGTATATTTCAAGAAACTTTTAAATAAGAAACTTTTTTATAAGAAACCTCAAAATTAAGCCACGCTAAAAATAAGAAACCCTCTCGTTTATTAAGAAACTTAAACGTTTACACACATGCAGTTCATTGCAGTTGTTTTGTGTTGTGTTTTACCCCCTTGTCTTAGCTCATTTCTTAACCTGTCAAAGATCACGGTGAAACGAGCTGAAGGGTCAAGAGAGTTCACAACTAGTGTGAACGTACCTATTATAATTAGGAGGGGTTTCTTACTTTTCGAGTTTTTTAATTTTCGAATTTCTTATTTTTGGGGTTTCTTATTTTTGGGGTTTCTTATTTTTGGGGTTTCTTAATTTTGAGGTTTCTTAATTTTGGGGTTTCTTAATTTTAGGGGTTTCATATTTTAGGGGTTTCTTAATTTTCGAGCTTCTTAATTTCGAGTTTCTTAATTTTCGAGTTTCTTAATAATTTTGGGGTTTCTTATTTTTGGGGTTTCTTAATTTTGGGGTTTCTTA
>AVPN01000262.1:39785-52873 GCA_000695325.1 Pleurobrachia bachei | reverse complement strand
CTCTCTCTCTCTCTCTCTCTCTCTCTCTCTCTCTCTCTCTCTCACCCTACAGGGGATAAGTGTGAGCGCTGTGTAGATGGAAGGACTGACTATCCTGCTTGTAAACTTTGCGGGTGTAACGAACTGGGTTCCCTAGACTCAGTGTGTGACTATGTCACTGGCCAGTGTCCCTGCAAGGTTGGTGTTCCCCCCAGTAGACCTAAATCCTTAACCAACTCACCTCTCACTCACTTTATCAACACAACTCTCTCGCTTTCCTCAGGATCTGACTAAAGAACAGTCAGACCTATCTTTTACCTTAGGATTTCTCAATCAATATCCGCAAGGATGTGACTAAAGAACAGCATCTCTAGCTCACTCCCTCTCTCCCTCAGGACCTGACTACCGGTCTGCAGTGTGACGAGTGCAAGTTTGGTTACTTTAACCTGGCCAGTGACACTGAACATGGTTGTGAGGAATGCTACTGTTCAGGGGTCACCCAGAACTGTTCCTCTGCGGATCTCATGTATTACAAACTGGGGAGTGCATTTGAAATGGGGGATACTCAAGGGTGGATGGTGAGAGGTGTGGATACCGAGCAGACAATAAAACCAGCTGTTCTTGAGGTACACAATGATAATACGTATTGATAATAATATTGAGGGATCATCGTAGAGCTATGTGATACCAGAATTGTTTGCTCAGAAGAACTGCCCAGAATACAGCTATACATTACTTTACTACTAATTACTAATTACTATAAAAAATAATAATAATTACGAATTACAATATTTCCCAGAGTCCCTCTTATCCCGGTATGAACGAGCTGTCAGTTTCCACTAATGAACTTCTCAGAAGTTTCGGATCGCTTGAATTCTACTGGGTCTCTCCATTCAAAGGTCAGTTTTATAAGATTTAAGAGATACAGTTAGCTCACAGTACTGCCTCGGTCATCTCATTACCTCCATGATACCGATGACTTCCTCGGACACTTCCCCCTCCGTATGACCTGTGATCCCCTCCATGGTTTATAGTAGTGCTCCTACCACCCCGCCCTGCTCTCTTCAGAAGGTGTCCAGCCACCCATTTAGTGTAGTTGGGGACCTTTAACAGGTAGATAACAGAGTTAAGTGCAGCATTAACACAGGGTAACACTGCCCGGGTCAGGGGCCATGAGTACCAATACATGAAGACCCCCATGAAGTGAGGTGCAGGGTAGGTACCTGCCACCATGTCCACTAAATAGTAGATATCAATCACTATGAAGGGGGTGGTCGTTGCTAGGAAGAGACCTGTAAGGGTTGCTATGGTGACACTAGCACGCTGATTGGTACCAGTTCCACCAATATTGTTCCTCATTAGACACACCACTGATATAATGAAGGAGAAGAGGACTAGGAAACAAGGGATGATGTAGGATAGGTTAGGTAGCATTTCCCAGGCCCCAGTATTAGTAGAGAGGGTAGTATTGGGCACGAACACACAGTAACCAGTGGAACTGGTGAAAATAACGGTGTAGTTTGAAGTGAAGTGGAATAATACACACTCGATAACTTGCCAAGCCAGCCATACACAGATCACGATTGCAATATGCTTCTTTTTGATCCTGACGAAGGGTCTGGCGATGACAATTGTTCGGGAAACACTCAGAACAAGTGTTAGAAATAGGGAAGCCTCAAGTAGAGTGCCCCATATATCAGCCCACCCAAAACACAGATCTTCTGAGTCGAACCAGCGAGGTTCACGGTGTGAGAGCAATGATAGGAACACTGGGATACTAAATAGTACAGTTAGTGTGTCCACACAACATATTAGCAGGTAGAGACATGTTACAATGTCCTTCTTGGCTGTAGAACAGAAGTATAGGAGTGCGGTGAGGTTACCAGGGGCCCCAACTAGTAGGGTAAGGAAGAGAGTGAGGGCCAGGAGGTGATCCCAATCTCTGTGGCCAGGGAAATACTTGACAATCGGGACGAACACAACATGGGCATTCCATGGGCTAGCTACCATTATACTAGGAACTATAGTTGGGTGTTAGTTAGCAGCAACATGACGTGTTAACCGTGTTTAGACTAATTAGATTACTTATTAAACTATTTAATAGAGGGAAGTTTCAAGAATCAAATTTAAGTAGGGAAAATTAAGACGAAAGAAGGTATCAAAAAGATGCTACAGCTGGCATTGCTACTTAGTCCTTAGTTATGGCCACATGGAAAAGGTGTTATAAAACTCCGGCAAAATTGCGTAAATAGCTGAAGACTAGCTCCCAATCCCGTTAGCCAGAGAAGTAGCAAGCTATCGGGACACACCTGTGCTATAAAAACGGCGTATCGTATATCTTGTGGGGTGTGGGGTGATTGGATTGGATTGGACAACTATTTTAGAAACACAAAACAATGTCACGCTACCTTCTCCCAGCGGCGCGCTGGGAGAAAGGTATCTGAAATAACGCGCCATTGGCAGGAGTTTATGCATCATAAAACTTTTTTCAGTCTATTTATGAAGTGAGACTAAATCTTATCGGATCACCCGGTACCTACCGAATTATCCTGGAGTATTTCTATGCTGGTTTACAGGATCTTTTAGTGGGCGTGGAATTTAAAAACAACAATGGGGAAGTCATTGGAAAGGGTAAGTTAAACTTTCTGTGAAAGTGCTCCTTTTATAAACACTTCTATCTCTCCAGGAGTCGTTGAGTTTGCACCCTGTAATGGATATACTGCCTGTAGAGCTCTTGTTATAAACAGGAATTCATCTTCTGATCTGTTTGAAACACCCTACTTTTCACTCTCTCCCAAGTTTGTACTGGCATCTCTTGTTGACTTCCCGCCGGACAAGTGCTTCCTACTGGTAGGTTTGTAATATACGGTGTGTGTGTTAAACACGTGTACGGAAAGAGGGTCGAGTTAGACAACCAATATCTGGGTAAACAGCAGTAGAGGTGGACTAATTGATTGTTCTCATTTCAGAGTGAAATAGTGACCACGGTCTCCCTCCTACCATCTCTCTCCATGATCCAACAACTACCGCCTGACAGAACTGAAGAGTTCAGCTCCACATGCAACCCTAACCTAGTTGGAAACCCTTTATGTTTCGAGGCCTATCTAACCCTGGCTGCCGAGTTTTTCAGTGGTCTCCCGCACTGTGGCTGCAACAGTGAAGGTACAATACACAGTACAGTGTACACACAGAGTGTTACTGGGATTGTTACATGGATTGTTAAATTGAGTATTACTAGGAGCTTCCATACTAAAGGATACATATCAGTGCAGCTAGCTCCTTCAATTAAAAACTCACTATAATTCACAGGGTCCATGAGTAAACAATGTAAGGCGATGGGTGGTCAATGTATATGCAGGCAAAATGTGATAGGACGAACTTGTGACAGATGTGTTGCTGGATATTTCGGATTTCCCAATTGTCAACGTGAGTAGGGTTACTGGCCGGTAGCAACGTAACTCCTCAATATAACAAGGTAACCATATGTTAACTCCCCCCTGCAGCGTGTCCAGTAGCTCGGTGCTCAGTAAAAGGTAGTGGACACAGCTCAGTATGTGATGCCGACACGGGGGAGTGTAAGTGTGCTCCTAACGTGGTCGGAGATGACTGTGGGACGTGTGCCGCTAACGCGTGGGGTTATGATGCAGTGCTGGGCTGCAGGGCCTGTGGGTGTGGGCTGGCTGGCAGCATGGGGGATACTTGTAACATCGATACCGGACACTGTTACTGTAGGAATGATACCATCACAGGTACCATATCATATCTTCTCTCTCTCTCTATCTATCTCTCTTTTCTCTCTCTCTCTCTCTCTATCTATCTCTCTTTTCTCTCTCTCTCTCTCTCTCTCTCTCTCTCTCTCTCGGGGATAAGTGTGAGCGCTGTGTAGATGGAAGGACTGACTATCCTGCTTGTACGCTTTGTGGGTGTAATGAACTGGGTTCCCTAGACTCGGTTTGTGACTATGTCACTGGTCAGTGTCCCTGCAAGGTAATTGTTCCCCCAAACAGTAGACCTCGATCTATCTCTGACCTCCCTCTATCCTTTATCAACATTCTCTCTCACCCACTTTATCAACTCTCTCTCTCTCTCTCTCTCTCTCTCTCTCTCTCTCTCTCTCTCTCTCTCTCTCAGGATCTGACTATAGAACAGTCAGACATATTATATATCGTTTAGCATCTCTAACTCCCTCTCTCTCTCATCAGGATCTGACTACCGGTCTGCATTGTGACGAGTGCAAGTTTGGTTACTTTAATCTGGCCAGTGACACTGAACATGGTTGTGAGGAATGCTACTGTTCAGGCGTCACCCAGAACTGCTCCTCTGCAGATCTCATGTATTACAAACTGGGGAGCGCCTTTGAAGTGGGTGATACTCAAGGGTGGATGGTGAGAGGTGTAGATACCACGCAGACAATAAAACCAGCAGTTCTTGAGGTAATAACATGTAATACGTAATGATAATAATATTGAGGGATCATCGTAGAGCTATTATATGGTATCAGAATTTTTTGCCCAGAAGAATTAATGTCAATAATACAGCTATACATTAATACTATACTACTTATTACTAATTACTAATTACACGTTTTCTAGAGTCCCTCTTACCCCGGTATGAACGAGCTGTCAGTATCCACAAATGAACTTCTCAGAAGTTTTGGATCGCTTGAATTCTACTGGGTCTCTCCATTCAAAGGTCAGTTTTTATAAGATTTACGAGATACAGTTAGCTCACAGTACTGCCTCGGTCATCTGATCACCTCCGTGATACCTATGACTTCCTCGGTGACTACCCCCTCCGTATGACCTGTGATCCCCTCCATGGTTTATAGTAGTACTCCTACCACCACGCCCTGCTCTCTTCAAAAGGTGTCCAGCCACCCATTTAGTGTAGTTAGGTACCTTTAACAGATAGATAACAGAGTTAAGGGCGGCATTAACACAGGGTAACACTGCACGGGTCAGGGGCCATGAGTACCAATACATGAAGACCCCCATGAAGTGAGGTGCAGGGTAGGTACCTGCCACCATGTCCACTAAATAGTAGATATCAATCACTATGAAGGGGGTGGTCGTTGCTAGGAAGAGACCTGTAAGGGTTGCTATGGTGACACTAGCACGCTGATTGGTACCAGTTCCACCAATATTGTTCCTCATTAGACACACCACTGATATAATGAAGGAGAAGAGGACTAGGAAACAAGGGATGATGTAGGATAGGTTAGGTAGCATTTCCCAGGCCCCGGTATTGGTAGAGAGGGTAGTATTGGGCACGAACACACAGTAACCAGTAGAACTGGTGAAAATAACGGTGTAGTTCGAAGTGAAGTGGAACAAAACACACTCGATAACTTGCCAAACCAGCCATACACAAAGCACGATAGCAATATGCTTCTTTTTGATCCTAACAAAGGGTCGTGCGATGACAATGGTTCGGGATACACTCAGAACGAGTGTTAGAAACAGGGACGACTCAAGTAGAGTGCCCCATACATCAGCCCACCCAAAACACAGATCTTCAGAGTCGAACCAGCGGGGTTCACGGTGCGATAGAAGTGACAGGAACACTGGGATACTAAATAGTACAGTTAGTGTGTCCACACAACACATTAGTAGGTAGAGACATGTTACAATGTCCTTCTTGGCTGTAGAACAGAAGTATAGGAGGGCGGTTAGGTTACCAGGGGCCCCAACCAGTAGAGTGAGGAAGAGGGTGAGGGCTAGGAGGTGATCCCAATCACGGTGGCCAGGGAAATATTTGACAATCGGGACAAATACAACATGGGCATTCCATGGGCTAGCTACCATTATATGAACTAGGAAGTAGGAAATAGTTGAGAGTTAATTATAGATAGCAGCAACCTGTTTGAATTGAAAGACTAATTATAATTAGATATTAAACCACTTTTAGATGGATGTTTCAAGAGTCAAATTTAAACAAGGAAAGGTAAGACTCAAAGGACAAAGGTATCAAAAAGATGCTACAGCTGGCATTGGTCATTAGTCCTTCATAACCACATGGAAAACGTGCTATAATACTCCGGCAAAACTGCGTAAACTAGCTGAAGACTAGTAGCTCCCTTGGTGACATAGACACCTGGTAGGGGGTCGCACCAGGTGTCTATCTCCCAATCTCGTTATCCAGAGAAGTAGCAAGCTATCGGGACACATGTGCTATAAAAATAAAACTCCGGTAAAACGGCGTATCGTATATCGTGCGTGGTGTGGTGAAATAGGGTCGAGCACGGCAACTCTTGACACTAATTTGAGATCATTGTATCTATTAGGACGAGTGTTCCACGTGAATATAATAGCTAATATAAGTTCTTTTCAAGAGCCAAATACAAGACGCAGAGAGGGTTTACAGAGGTCCATACAGTTGCTAAGTACACGACAAACATGCTAAATCGATTATGTTGCTTTATTGGCCACATGAAAATATTGTATAAACTGCCGGTATATCGAGTGTGTAAAACATGACGTTGTGGTTCATCCCTAGAAGCTAAGCTCACTAGGATACTTAAGATGAGAGTGTATTGTATCTGTTTCCTGCCACAATGTCTGATCCGTTTCTAACAATTTGCCCCATCCCTCCCAGGTGATTTGACACTATCCTATGGGTCTACCCTGCAACTGGTACACAAGTTCAAATCCCGGAGTAAACCAACACGACCCCTAACTATTGAAATAGTGTCCCTCTCTGGAGCTGGCGTGTCCTATGAAACCCCAGTCCTCCAGACCACGTACGGGACCAGCAACATAGAACTTCACCCATCTAGTGGGTGGAGGAGAATTGGAGATGGAGGGGAGGCTACTAAAACCAACATTATGGTTGTGCTGAGCAATGTTAGGTAAAATCAATAGCTTCTTCTTTACAGACAAAAGCTACTTCCTGTTTCTTCATAAAGCGTTTAAGATATTGAGCGGAATTTAATTCTTTAATGCTTGCAGTGCTTTATCGGGATAAAAAGCACCGCAAAATTGTAATGAACCCATCATTTAATCTTATAATTTTTTACCAAAGTGCTTCAACACAGGGAACTGAGACTACGTGGTGATCAATCAGACAGCAATGGAGACTATGGAATTCTCACAATTAGTTTAGGTTCTGCGTTCCCTGGAACAGGAACAGGAACACCCCTGAAACATTTGGAACAGTGTTCCTGCCCCTCCGGTTACACAGGTAAACTGAGATTACGAACTGTTTCGTATAAATATGTTTCTGTTACTCCTTCATAAAAAATTCTACTTTAGGTAACTCCTTCATAAAACTATATTCTCGGTTACTCCTTCATAAAACTTTATTCCAGGTTACTCATGTCAGAATTGTGATGATGGTTACTACCGTGTTCCATCTCTCCTCCTGCCCCTGGGGGAGTGTGTTCCATGTGACTGTAACGGTCACTCTAACACCTGTGACGTCACTAGTGGAGTGTGCGAGGATTGTCAGGACAATACGTATGGGGATCACTGCGAGTTGTGTATGGAGGGCTTCTATGGGGATACATTGCAGGGATGCAGAGTGTGTCCCTGTCCCCTACCAACACCCGGAAACAGTTTTGGGAGCTGTACCTACAATCCCTCATTTGGTAAGAGTTGGAACCTGCAGCACCTACAATCAATCACTTGATAGGGCCTATTTCTAATACAATATCCCTCTAGATGTGTCTCTAAAGTGCGACTGCGAGGTGGGCTATGAGGGAGCTAACTGTGGAGAGTGCGCTACTGGTTACTATGGTAACCCCAGGATTCCCGGGGAGAGTTGTCAGCAGTGTGGGTCATGCAGTAACAATACTGACATCACTGCTGACTACTGTGATAGAGAAACGGGCGACTGTACACTTTGTTTACAGGTAACTAAACGGGCTCAAATATAAAAGGATGGTGACCGACAGCCGACTATTAAAGTTAGGCACAGTCTCTCACAGTTTTGACGGCAAATAAAGGATAGCTAGTATACAAGTGACAACACTAACAGAAATTATAGCAACTAGACTCTCTCCTAAGCCCATTATCTAATACTAGAGAGTGAGAGCAGCAATCCATCGCCTTCTGTGCCCTAACCGGAACCCAACAACGTCTGTTATAAGCTACACCTATTATAAGCGTGGTGCTCACTGCTCACTGCTCATACAATTCGTCTAGGTCCAATAATTCCGAGAATACCAGGAATAACACTTTTAATTCCAAGAAGCACTTATTTTCAAGGCCGATAGCATACCGGAGACAAAAAACCATCGTCTTCCAAGAGTTGTGAAAACGTCACAATAATAGAGGTGTATCATATTTGGAATTGTACTAAACTCCATATCCCCCCTTCTAGAACACGGCAGGTGCACAGTGTGAGGTGTGTGCAGAGGGTTACTATGGTGACGCGCTCATTGCCAAGGATTGCCAGCCATGTCAGTGTGATAGCTGGGGGACGGTGAGGGGTGCGAGTTGTGATGGACAAACAGGGACCTGCGAGTGTCTTCCAAATGTACAGGGGGAAACCTGTAATATATGTGTGGAAGGGCACTGGAAACAGCGAACAGGTAACTATAGTGATAGTAACGTACTAAAGCTGTGTTACTAGTACGTGATTAGTGATACTACTGTTACTAGTGACACTAGTGTTTCTTATGTTGAGTGTGGAGTTAGTTGGGACTATATCAATTATCTACTAAACAATACAATTCCAGATGGTATATTCTTTGATACAAGTTGTAAGGAAGCTTTCTGCGGAGTTGACTCACCTTCAACATCACTTGATGTACTACTGACATTCCAATACTCAACAAATCAACAGCTGTTTCAGCTCTTTGGAAACAACGGTAATCTTTCTCTCTTCTTCTTCGTAGAGGCTGTCCCAGCCCCGTGAGGGGCTGGGATAGGAGGCATGTAGCACGGGGGTATACTTGAGGTAGGTATACCGGCCGGCTAGAAATGGAAAATTCATCCAATCTGATCTCTCTCCCCAGGTGAACTAACAGAGTTTATTCGTGTCGATGGATCTCGAGGGGCTATTGTGATAGGCCACAGTGAATCTTGTAAAAGAGAATATCTACTAAGGGATGAGCTGGGTGAGATGAATCTACACATAACTACATCTGGAGATACGCTAATTATTAAAGGTACTAGCCCCCCATCCCTTGTTATAACGTGTGTCACATCTCAGAAACCCCAAATTACCAAGTAATCCCTTGGTCCAGGCATTGACCTACTGGCGAGACTACCAGTACCTCTCGATGTAGAATGTGATAACAATGAAACTATTATGTGGCGTGAGTCCGTAAATCGCTGTTCCCCCATTGAAAACTCTTGACACTGTGTCAGACGACTCAAGAAAGTTCCAGTGATTTCGTAAATCGCTGAACACAATAATGTTCCCCATTGAAAGTTCGAGTGATTTCTCGAGGCTGTCTGAATGAATGAATGACCCATAAATGAATGACCCATAAAATCAGATCTTTACCCGTGAGAAATGTAGCATTCTCTCACTCTGTATTCTCCTAGGTTATGAAGATAATGTTATTGTGTTTGACCGGAATTCTGACGATCTAGACAAATGTAGGAGGATGGAGGTACCTCCTGCCGTTACCATTGCATTCCACACTAGTGGAGATAATAACAGGGCAACCTACAGCTTCCCCACCCCCGGTAATAAGCTTATAATGCCCCCTCTAGAGAGCTGATCTAGAGTCCAGAGGGAGTTCAGAGTCTCTGGTACAATCGGGTAGGTAATTACTAATTACTAACTGGTCTTTTATTACAGGTGTTGGGTGTGTTAGTTGTGAGTGTAATGTCAATGGAACCTCTGATCTCGAGTGTGACCCCCTCTCTGGAAAGTGCTCCTGTCACCCCGGGGTAATGGGAGATAAGTGTGATGGGTGCAGTTCTGGATTCTATGGTCTCACCAGTCTGGGACATTGTACAGGTACACGCGGGACGCCAAATCTCTCAGAAGTAGTGAAAGCGCGCGAACAACAAAAGACGCGCGTCCCTCGCCGCCCACATTTCAAACGGTCCTTTTTTAATTTTATTTTATCGTCCCTAAATTAAAGGACATATTCTAACAACTATGCTGTCTAATTAACCTCTCTCCCCTCAGCATGTGACTGTAATATGTGGGGCTCTAATGGTACAGACTGTGATAAGGCGACAGGACAGTGTGAATGTCTGCCCGGTATGGAGGGTAGGAACTGTGATATTTGTACTGCAGAGGAGTGGTCTGTAATTACCGAAGAAGGATGCGAGGAGTGTACAGGATGTAGTAGGGTGTTGAAGGAGTATGTATGGGAGATATCAGATGAAATAGGCCGGACTATCAGGCTGAAGGAGAGTGGGGGACGAGCAGAACAAGATGAGGAGATATTGTATGAAATTAAACAACAATCTATTCTAACAAGAGTAAGTTGTATTCTCCCATTTAGTATTCCCCATCTTTATTTCTACTGATACAATATAGTTCACCTTATATCCCCCCATTTCAGAAAGCTGCCTATGACACGATTGGAGGTTTTGATGGTTTCAGGAGACAGTGGGGCACAGAAAACCCAGTGGGAGTAGGGAGTGTAAAATACCAATACAACAGAATATCAACAAACCTACTGTCTGTCATTGAAGAGGTATATTATAATGACCAACGCTACACCTGCCACCCCTCGGCCCTCCCCAATTGCATTCCCCAGAATATGGGCCTTGGGGACCCCCCTCTCTACACATGCCGGGCTGTTCCTGGTGGTAATATGAAACAGGAGCTACCATATCATATGCATATGTACAGTGCATCACCTCATAGACTCTTTCATTGTCTTCAGATTGAATTGATAGATGATACCGCAAGAATGAGACACGACAGTCTGGAGAGTTTGACAGATGCTGTGACAGGCGCTGAAACGGCCTACAATGCCATTCTGGGTAGCTTGAGGAACAGCAGTGAACAAGTCGGGGAAATTCACATCACAACTGCCCCTACTGACCAGGTGAGTGAGATGATGGCAATGGTGACTGGTGAGACAGAGGGGCTGGTTCGCGGCATTGTGAGGCCAATGCTCTGAAAGGAAAAGAGAGAGTGATTCAGATTTTACAACACATTTTCTTTGTTAGGTTGAGGAGGCTATTTTTCAAAGTAAGAAACTCATAAAAGATATGAAGGAGAGAATGATAGCCAAGGTTGAAGATAGTTTTGTAGAGGATATGAACACTCTCAATACAACTGTGTTTGCTAACTGTGAGTATTATCCCCCCCCCGCCCCCCTAAAACTACCTCTGTGCCCCTACCACTACCTCATTAGTTTTTCACTTGTCTTACAAAAACATTATGACAACCTGAAATAGGTTTCCGTTCAGGCGGTTAACAATTTACCTAACAACTAATAATTCTCAGTTGGAGCACTGGTACGGACGGACCTGGCAACATTAACCCAGCAAGTTGCAGCCCTATCCCTCGGAATGAAGGGATCTCATGCTCACACCGTCACCGAGATATTATCACCTATTGATACCTTCAGAAAGCTAAGTGATAGTATCACTGCACAACTGACCAACTACCAGCAATCAATCACTGGTAGACAGAAGAGTTTGGAGGGTAGGATCGAAGCCATGGAGATACCTGTTCAAGAAGAGATGAACCTGGGAGTTGAAATGTTGGGGCAATTGGTCAAAACTGCACAGAGAAATGGAGAGAGAACAGCTGCCTTCCTTAAAAGAGGTATGTTACTTGTTCGGTAGTGGGGCTGTAGCACTCTGTTAGTTGCTATGGTAACACTGATCTGGTTGCTATCGTTGTTATGGTAACACTGTCCTCATTTAGTTGCTATGGTAACACTGCTCTCATTTTAGTTGGTAAGGTGGAGCCTAGAGAGATATCTGCTGGAGAGAAGCTATCCTGTAAAGCGCTGAAACAACTTGTTGATTCCCCAATGGAACATGTCCAGGTATCACACTCGACCCTCTCTCCCTTCCTCCCCGTTACTCCCTGCATTATAATTCCCCACTCTACAATCTACATCCCCTTGCCCTGCTTCCTGCCTGATGCCCTTCCCCAGTCCGTATCGCATCCCACTCCCCTCCCAAATTCACACTACTTCTTCCCCTGAATTTTCCGTAACCCATAGAAACCTTGTTAACTCGTTTCAGGTTGTTGCCTCCCTCCAGAGTTTCAATAAAAACGCTACAGAGCTATCTAACCTGGTCTACCCACTCGCTGAGTTAGAAGTTCCATCTTTTGGTGATCTAGGCGATCGACAGAGAGAGGTCCAAACTTTCAGTGAGATTATCCTAGACCTATCTGCCCAGACATCCTCCCTCGCTGGAAAGGTGGCCACTGACAACTTGGAGGGACAGCTCAGTGCCCAGTTGGCCAGGGAAGACGGGTTGAAGAGGAGGTATAATGGAGCGAGCGAGAGTCTAGAGAATGTTAGACCTCCCAGTAGCCGGTCTTTAAAGGATATCGAAAAGAGGATCAGGAAACTGAAGAGATCCAACTCGGAGACAAAACAAATTGAGAGAACCATTTCCAAAGTGGGCAGGAAGGTTTCCAGTTATTCTAACTCGGTCAGTGAACACGAGAAGTTATTGAGCTCACTAGGCCAGTCAGTGGAAGATACCACAGGTGAAATCCAGAGGAGACTGTTACCCAAACTAAAGGTGGTCAGTTTAACTGACAAGATGCGAGAGTTAGAAGAGAGGATGAGTGCTATCCGAAACAAGATGTCTCTGGCAAGGCAGGGACTGTCTCGGTTACCTATTGGGATCAATATGGTGGGTGGTTCCATCAAAATACCACTCCCTCAACTGATAAAAAGGAGTACCCAGTACACCGGTATATCGCTATACTTCCGATCTACAGCCACTACAGGTACACTACTCTTCCTGGGAAGTCCCTCCTCTCAAGAGATGCTACAACTGAGTCTGGTGGATGGTAAACTGCAGTTACAGTTTGATCTGGGAGATGGACAGGGTGCTAGGATAGCCGCTGATACAGAGGTAGCGGATGGGGAATGGAGAGAGGTGAGGGTGTCCAGGAGTGGCAATACAGGTTACATGTCTGTTACTAAATCATCTGGTATCACTAATAGTTACAAGGGCCAGGCTGCTGGTCGGATGTTAGAGCTGATGGAACTGGGAGAG
>AVPN01000262.1:23243-39613 GCA_000695325.1 Pleurobrachia bachei | reverse complement strand
CCCCCCCCCCCCAAATTATCCAGTTTCCCTTGGTCCAGGCATTGACCTACTGGCAAGACTACCAGTACCCCTCGATGTAGAATGTTATAACAATGACACTATAATGTGGCGTGAGTCCGTAAATCGCTGTTCCCCTCATTGAAAGTTCTTGACACAATGTCGTCAGGGGACTCAAGAACGTTCCAGTGATTTCGTAAATCATTGAACACAGATCATTGTTCCCCATTGAAAGTTCCAGTGATTTCTCGAGGCTGTCTGAATGAATGAATGACCCATAAATGAATGACCCATAAAATCTTTAGCCCGGGGGAATGCAGCATTCTCTCACTCTGTACTATCCTAGGCTATGAGGATAATGTTATTGTGTTCGATCGGAATTCTGACGATCTAGACAAATGTAGGAGGATGGAGGTACCTGATGCCGTTACCATTGCATTCCACACTACGGGAGATAATAACAGGGCAACCTACAGCTTCCCCACCCCCGGTAATAACCATGATGCTCCCTCTTATCTGGAGAGCTGGTCCAGAGTCCTGAGGGAGTCCAGACTCCAGAGATCTGGTACAATCGGGTAGATATTAATTGCCATTTTATTGCAGGTGTTGGGTGTGTTAGTTGTGAGTGTAATGTGAATGGAACCTCTGACCTCGAGTGTGACCCCCTCTCTGGAAAGTGCTCCTGTCACCCCGGGGTAATGGGAGACAAGTGTGATGGGTGCAGTTCTGGATTCTATGGGCTCACCAGTCTGGGTCACTGTACAGGTACACGCGGGACGACAAACCCCTCAGAAGTAGTGAAAGCGCGCGAACAACAAAAGACGCGCGCCCCTCGCCGCCCACATTTCAAACGGTCCTTTTTTAATTTTATTTTACCGTCCCCAAATTGAAAGACATATTCTAACAAATATGCTGTCTAATTAACCCCCCTCCCTCAGCATGTGACTGTAATATGTGGGGCTCTAACGGTACAGACTGTGATAAGGCGACAGGACAGTGTGAGTGTTTGCCCGGTATGGAGGGTAGGAATTGTGATATTTGTACTGCTGAGGAGTGGTCTGTAATTACTGAGCAGGGATGCGAGGAGTGTACAGGGTGTAGTAGGGTGTTGAAGGAATATGTAGGGGAGATATCAGATGAAATAGGCAGGACTATCCGCCTGAAGGAGAGTGGGGGACGAGCAGAACAAGACGTTGAGATACTGTATGAAATTAAACAACAATCAATTCTAACAAGAGTAAGTAGCTGTAGGGGGATATTCCATTTATTATTTCCCATGGGGCCCCATATCTAATTCATATTTAATTCATATCTAATTATTATAATTCAAATGATACAATATAGTTCAACTTCTATCCCTATTTCAGAAAGCGGCCTATGACACGATTGGAGGTTTTGATGGTTTCAGGAGACAGTGGGGCACAGAAAACCCAGTGGGAGTAGGGAGTGTGAAATACCAGTATAACAGAATATCAACAAACCTACTGTCTGTCATTGAAGAGGTATAAATGTTATAGTGACTAATCTACTGACCTGCCACCCCTCCCAGGTCCCACGTATGTGGGCCGTGGGGAGTAGGGAATCCTGGTGGTAACACTAACATGACACAGATCTACCAGTCACAACTAATTCTCTTTACTTGTTTGTCATAGAACCCTCATAGAATCTTTTCCTTTGTTTTTAGATTGAGTTGATTGATGACACCGCAAGAATGAGACACGGTAGTCTGGAGAGTTTGACAGATGCTGTGACAAGCGCTGAAACGGCTTACAATTCCATTCTGAGCAGCCTGAGGAACAGTAGTGAACAAGTCGGGGAAATTCACATCACCACAGCCCCCACGGAACAGGTGAGAGAGATAGACGATGGTGGTAATGGTGAGAGACAGGGCCTGTTTCATGTGAGGTCAATGCTCTGATAATATGACAGGAAAAGAGAATGATTCAGATTTTACAACGCATATTTTGTTTGCTACTAGGTCGAGGAGGCTATTTCTCAAAGCAAGAAGCTTATAAAGGATATGAAAGAGAGAATGATAGCCAAGGTTGAAGAGAGTTTTGTAGAGGATATGAACACTCTCAATACAACTGTGTTTGCCAACTGTGAGTATTACTACACTCCCCCACCCTTAAACTACCACTCTGCCCCTCCCTGATTTGTCTTACAAAGACTGTCCTCTCCGCACCGGGCGCGTGTAATACATTATGACAGCCCATGAAATAATAGGGTTCCGGTTAGTACCTAACAATTACTATTTCTCAGTTGGAGCACTGGTACGGACGGACCTGGCAACATTAACCCGGCAAGTTGCAGCCCTATCTCTCGGAATGAAGGGGTCTCATGCTCACACCGTGACCGAGATACTATCACCAATTGATACCTTCAGAAAGCTAAGTGATAGTATCACTGCACAGTTGACCAACTACCAGCAGTCAATAACCGGCAGACAGAAGAGTCTAGAGGGTAGGATTGACGCCATGGAGATACCTGTTCAAGAAGAGATGGACCTGGGAGTTGAAATGTTGGGACAATTGGTCAAAACTGCACAGAGAAATGGAGAGAGAATAGCTGCCTTCCTTAAAAGAGGTATGTTACTTTTTGGCAACTGTAGCACTTTGTTTTAATAGTTGCCATGGTAACACTGTCCTCATTTAGTTGGTAAGGTGGAACCCAGAGAGATATCTGCTGGAGAGAAGTTATCCTGTAAAGCAATGAAACAACTTGTTGATTCTCCAATGGAACATGTTCAGGTATTATACTCTCCCTCCCCATTACTCCCTGCTCGTCCTCAGTTGCAGCCCTCACTCCCCAGTCCACCTCGTCAGTCCCCCAATCCTCTTACTTCTTGCCCATCCCTACTCTACATCCTTTTGCCCTGCTTCCTGCCTGTCTGATACGGGCTGCCCTTCTCCAGTCCGTATCACAACCCACTCCCGTCCCAAATTCCCACTACTCCCCCCTTAATTTTCAGTAACAGCTTAGTAACGGCCTGTTAATTTGTTTCAGGTTGTTGCCTCTCTCCAGAGTTTCAATAAAAACGCCACAGAGTTATCTAACCTTGTCTACCCACTCGCTGAGTTAGAAGTTCCATCTTTTGGTGATCTTGGCGATAGACAGAGAGAGGTTCAAACTTTCAGTGAGATTATACTAGACCTATCTGCCCAAACGTCATCTCTCGCTGGAAAGGTGGCCACTGACAACTTGGAAGGACAGCTCAGTGCCCAGTTGGCCAGGGAAGATGGGCTGAAGAGGAGATATAACGGAGCGAGCGAGAGTCTAGAGAATGTTAGACCTCCCAGTAGCCGGTCTTTAAAAGACATCGAAAAGAGGATCAGGAAACTGAAGAGATCCAACTCTGAGACAAAACAAATTGAGAGAACCATTTCCAAAGTAGGAAGGAAGGTTTCCAGTTATTCTAACTCAGTCAGTGAACATGAGAGGTTATTGAGCTCACTGGGTCAGTCAGTAGAAGATACAACAGGTGAAATCCAGAGGAGATTGTTACCCAAACTAAAGGTGGTCAGTTTAACTGACAAGATGCGAGAGTTAGAAGAGAGGATGAGTGCCATACGAAACAAGATGTCTCTAGCTAGGGAGGGACTGTCTCGGTTACCTATTGGGATCAATATGGTGAGTGGTTCTATCAAAATACCGCTCCCTCAACTGATAAAAAGGAGTACCCAGTACACCGGTATATCGCTATACTTCAGATCTACAGCCACTACAGGCACACTATTATTCCTGGGAAGTCCCTCCTCTCAAGAGATGCTACAACTGAGTCTGGTGGATGGTAAACTGCAGTTACAGTTTGATCTGGGAGATGGACAGGGTGCTAGGATAGCCGCTGATACAGAGGTAGCGGATGGGGAATGGAGAGAGGTGAGGGTGTCCAGGAGTGGCAATACAGGTTACATGTCTGTTACTAAATCATCTGGTATCACTAATAGTTACAAGGGCCAGGCTGCTGGTCGGATGTTAGAGCTGATGGAACTGGGAGAGGACTCCTTCCTCTGTGTTGGTTGTACATCCACTGCCAGTGATCCTTTCCAAGGATCCATATCAAGAATGAGACTGAATGACGCCCCAGTTGGGTTGTGGAATCTGACTGAGGATGCGGGGGATGTAGAGCCAGTACAGGTGGTGGACCACTACAAGAAACTATACTCTCTAGCTCCTACTGATGGTTTGTGTATGAGGGGGTGGGGGTATGCGGTATACCCCTGTAGTGGAATCTCTCTATCCCCCGGCAGGAGCACTTCTATAGAGGTTCAGTTCCAGACTCTAGACACTCAGGGGGTACTGTTCTCGTTCAAGAATGTAGACAGCTCTGAGGCGATCACTCTCTCATTCGATGGGGATGTTCTAGTTCTAACCACCCCTGAAGGGGAGGAGAGGTCACCTAGCTTGGTTGTATCAGACTACAATCTCCATACTGTTACTGTGACCCTGAACCCTGGTGTAACATTGGAGGTGGATGGTGATCAAGTCCTCAGTTTCTCTCTCTCCTCTCCCCTAGACTGGGACACAGGATCCTGTAAGGAGATGTGGTTGGGAGGGGATGGTGGTAATTTCAGTAGTGTAGGGGGCATCCTACATGGTGTCTCAGTAGACGGTATCACACTCTCTGTGGACGAGAAAGATGCACAGGAATTTAATGGTATGGCCGGGGCCTGTATCAACAAGTACGCTTTACCCGGTATTACATTTGGTGGCACCGGGTATGTCCAATACGCCGAATCTGGGAATAGTTTTACAAAACAGTGGTCTATGGAATTGAGTATCAGAACAAATCTACCTGCCGGAATTCTTGCATTCGCTACACACCAATTAGGTAATTATTTAGTAATTCCCGTAGTTAGAAAAAAAATCATCCTACAACATCCCCTAATGTTTGTTACTAACACCCCTGTGCCCCCCTCAGGTTTCTATTCCTATGCTCTGTCGATCAGCGAGGGTCAGGTGTTTTTCACGCTGGTCCGAATGGGAAGTGCTGACAGTCATTCAGCTGCAGTTCAAGTTGATGATGGGGTGTGGCATTTCATTAGGATATCTAGAGATGACACACAGCTCACTCTTGTGGTTGATGGGTAAGTTGTTACCATAGCAACTATCCCGTTTATAATAGTTACCATAGCAACCTCACTAAGCGGGATAGAGTTAGTGACACTAACTCCATCCCGTTTACCATATCAAACTCGCTACTCCCTTTCACTCCTCCATAGTAACCGAACTCCTAATCTATGCTAATTCCCCCTGCAGGTTTACTTCTACCATGACGCTGGGAAGGTTTGGCGATGTTCCAACCAACTCGGGATTGTTCCTGGGTGGTGTTCCCCCTTCATTCACCCTGACAACCCCTGGTGTAACTCAGCTCCTTCCCTTCCGGGGCTCCATGCGATCCATTGCTGTTAACAATGAGTAAGTAAAAAGAAACCATATTCTGCATATTGTGGTCAATGACCATCCCTTAGCTTCATGTAAGTGACAAGAACCATATTCATGATGATATTTACATTGTGACCAATGACCACCTCTTAAGCTTCATGCAACCATGGTAACCATGGTAACTGTGTCACGGCGACCGACAACTAATAAATTGTATTTCAGAGCTGTTGATCTGGAAGAGTATGGCGATGTGCAAGGTACAGTTTCTCTTGCCGGAGTCTCCCTTAGAAATGTCAAACCGACCTACAAAACTATTGAAGTTTAAAAACTGTAAAAAGGGACAATTTTATCTTGATTTTATACAGCTTTTTATGTTTTATAACTTACATACTTTAACATACCGAAACTATTATATTCACAGTATTTTTTATATAATTTTCTATGATTTATACTACAAGTAAAACGTTTATTGGGTTAGAGTCACTGCACTATTTATATTCATGATGATGATAATTGTATTCACTATTCGTTTCCGGAAACTTCCATCTTTCTTATCCCATCCTTGTAAAATATGTTGTTTTTAATTTGTTTACTTGTATCCAGATTTATGGAATGGGTTATTATTTAACGAAGGAGCGTCTAAAGTCTAAACAATTGAGACTGAAATCAAAATTTTTGAAGTTGGTGTGCGCGCGAATTTTTTGCGCGCCTGTAATGCGCGGCGTTACGTGATCGTGAAAACGGATTTTGAACTTTTAAATTTTCTTTGCTTGGAATTTTCTCAGTGGTGGGAAAGTGGTGGGAAAGTGTCAAGGCATCTGGACCTTCGTTTGGATACTACCCCGATCCTGGTAAGAGCTGGCTGGTCGTCAAGAAGGGACTTGAGGAAAAGGGCAGACAACTATTTCCTGATGTGAACGTCACGTCTAGTGGGCATCGTTATTTGGGATCGTTCATTGGAAGCGAAGAAGGGAAAGAGGCGTTTGTGAAGGAAGAGATGAAAAGGTGGTTAGATGACATTGACAGCATGTGCGAAATCGCTAAGATTGAGCCACAGCTGGCACACTCAGCGTATGTGATAGGAGTTAGCAAGGAATGGTCGTTTCTCACAAGGACAACCCCGGGAATCCAATGCTATCTTCAGGAAATAGAGGATGCTATTCTTCACAAGCTCCTACCAGCCATAACGGGACAGCCTTTCATCGATGACAACCTTCGGAACATCATGGCCCTGCCCGCACGCCTGGGTGGACTTGGGATTGATAATCCCGTAATCATGGCGGACCTGGAGTATGCTAACTCTGTTGCAGTTACATCCAAGCTTTGTGAAGCTATTGTGAAACAGAAGAAGGAATACAAACAGGAACCAGAGGAACTGCGGGGAATGCTTGCATCAATAAAGAAAATCAAGAACGATCTCTTGAAGAGTATGGTTGAGAAGATAAAACAGAAGCTAAGTCCCAAAGAACAGAGAAACCTTGACTGGATTAGCGAGAAAGGGGCCTTATGCTTGCCACTTGAAAAACTCCGGTTTCATCTCACGAGACAAGAGTTTCACGACGCAATGTCTGTTAGGTATAACATGCCGATAGTTGGGGATCCGAGGCCTGAAACATGCTGCTGCGGAGAGAAAAACACTATCGAACATGCATTATCATGTAAGAAAGGTGGATATGTTTCACTCAGACACAACCGTGTTCGAGACTACATTGCAGGGGAGCTGGACAGAGTGTGCTACAACACTCAGATTGAACCTCGACTCCTTTCAACCAACGGGCGGGATCTTCCTGAAGGAACAATAACAGATGATCATGCTCGACTGGACATCTCCACAAGGGATTTTTGGGTGGATATGGATAAGGCATTCTTTGATGTCAGGGTATTAAACTCTCAAGCCACATCCAATTCTATCCAGACGATCCCCCAAACAGGCCGTAAGCATGAAAACGAAAAGAAAACGGGATACAATCATAGAGTGTTGGAAGTGGACGGTGGAGTGTTTACCCCCCTTGTTATGGCAACTACTGGCGGTCTCGGGAGAGAATTCTCCCGCTTCGTGAAGCATCTTGCAGAACGAAAATCAGACAAGAGTGGCAACAGATACGAAGAGTGTGTAAGATATATTCGCCTAAGATTGTCTTTCTCGATGGTGAGGAGTGTCACACTGTCACTTCGAGGGTTCAGAGGAAGACTGAGAGAGGACACTACTGAAGATTTATATCTGATGTAATTTGTTGATTTAGTGCCTTATAGCACAGAGTTCCTTTGGCGCCAGAGAGCGCATTCATCATGTACATCCGAGTACCCTCGGAACCAAGGTTTTAACACGGGAGCGCTCTCCCCCCCAAAAAAAAAAAAATTGCTTGGAATTTTCAAACAGAAGAAATCGACGTTTTTGACCAGCCTTTTTCACAAAATTTCCCTGATTCCTCTTAATTGTGTAGCCATCAAAGAAAGAGCATAACAGAAGAAAAACAGAACTCATATGCTGTACATTCTTTACGCCCTTGCACTTTTCTGCCTGGAGCAAGTGGCAGGGGAAGCGCTCTACGAAATCAGAGGACAGATTGTAATCAACGGTGATCCCGGTTGGCAAAGCAGAACGGTAATTTCTGCGAATTTTGGGGAATATCTTGGCTATGCACAGCAGAACGGATCTTTTGTGATACCAAACATTAAGCCAGGTAAGACCTCGTTACAGACTAGTCGACATTTCCCGTGTTTTTGCTCACAAAATCGAGTGTTTTATAATAATTATCCGCCAATTTGACGGAGAATCTTTCTCTCTTTCTAACACTTCCCCACTCCCCAGGAAGCTACATCGTGGAGGTGCTTCATCCCAACTTTATGATCGCTCCTGTACGGGTGGAAATCAGTAGCAAATCAAGTGGTCCTTATGCACGGGCATTCCACCTAATACAAGTTGGTTTGCTTCAACACGACGTCAAATATCCATTGTTGTTCCGTGTCGGAGAAAAGACTAACTTTTTCGAAAAACGAGAAACATGGCATATCACTGATATTCTGAAGAGCCCCATGGTCCCCATGCTCGTCTTGCCAGTATTCTTTATGTTGATCCTACCCAAACTGAAGGACATGCAAGATCCAGACACCAAGAAAGAGATCGAGGATGCCAGCAAAATGATGCAAAACCCTCAAATGCCTGACATGAGTGATATGCTAACCTCGCTATTCGGGGGCACTAAAAAACCCAAAAAGTCAATAACTAGTGGCAGTGGTGGCGGTGGTGGTAGGGGAAGACGCTAAGACTCTGTGAGTGTGAAAACTACTTTGTGTATGCTTTCTCCCTCTTTAATTTAAATCTATTTTTTGTGTGTGCGACAGGGATCTGTATTTAATTACTGTGTGTTCAAGAGCTGTTGATTTAAACCGTGATATAAGCATTCTGTGATTTTTGCTGCTTTAATCCACAACCCCCTAATCTGCGTACAATATTTCTTGCTTACCCCTCCCTCACACTCCCCCTCTTTCTCTCCTTTAGGCTAATGCTGGTATGTCAGGAGAATATTTGCAGCCCTCCAACACTCTCCAACCGCTCGAGTTTGAAGATTGCCTCACAGATAGTCCCCTGTTTCGGGAGAACCTGAAGAGCCATGAAAAGGAAATCGATAGTACAGCTCAGTCATTAAAACACCTCAGTGCCGAGCTGAAGAGACTGGTTGGGTTGGAGGAAGAGCTATCCAAGTTTCACCGGCATTTCGCTAACACCGTCGCAGAGTTAAACTTCAAGCCCATTGGTGTGTCGACCGAGGATCTTTGACTCTAGCCCCTTCGGAAAGTTTTCAAGTCAAGGTGATAACTACGGATCGAGGAACAACGGGAACGGTGTCTCAGTAGTCGCAGTAATAGTGCCATGAAGCGGCTGGAAATATTTCGGAAACAGGACATAGCGAGTTGTAAGGATGCGAGGAAGAAGTTTCACTCTCAGACTGACAAATCTTGTTCAATGTTGGAGAAATCACTCGCTAGTAAGAGGAACCAGAAAGGGATTGATGATCTGGATTCGCAGTGTTATGATGAGCGGAAGAGGTTGTTCGAGGGCAGTCTCGAGTACGTTTGGTTGCTTCATGAAGTTCAGGAGAAAAAGAAGTTTGAGGTTTGCGAGGCCATTCTCCAGATTATGCTTTCCCTAAAAACATTTTATCACATGGGATTCGAAATGTTCAAGGAACTCCAGCCATACCATAATGACCTTGCAAAGCGCCTTCAGAACCTTCGTGACACATTTGACGATGAGAAGATTCGGAGTGAAAAGTTGAAAGAGCGGGTTTCCAAAAAGTTGACCCTTGGCAGTACATCTTCCTCCCCTGATACACGACAGGGATACCTGTTCTCCAAAGAAAAAACTGCAGTTGGATTCGGACACTCCTGGTCGAAGATGTTCTGTGAGTACAAGAGAAAACCGAAAACCCTGACGGTCACACCGTACAATCAGACCGCAGGCAAGATGGGTACTCCAGAGGATATAAATGTGGCCAGTGTTGTAAAGAAACG
Source organism: Pleurobrachia bachei (assembly GCA_000695325.1). NCBI lineage: Eukaryota > Metazoa > Ctenophora > Tentaculata > Cydippida > Pleurobrachiidae > Pleurobrachia > Pleurobrachia bachei. Next base: position 29,716 of record AVPN01000262.1, on the reverse strand, counting down.
ATCCGAGGAGCTACCCCGGAGGTTCTGTTTCGAAGTGAAATCAGCAGATGACAAAATGTGGACTCTCCAGGCCCTCTCTGAGACTTAAGAACTGGATGGAGATTATGGAGGGCAAGGAGCCGAGTTACAGTGAACCAATGCAGACTGCCAAGCTGCAGGTACCTCCGGATACTGGTATTGAGTTTGTGAAACTATGCATCAAGAGGATGGGGGAACTGGGCCTCAGGGAGCAGGGAATTTACCGGGTTAGCGGGGCACAAACCAAGGTGAACAAGCTCATTGCCATCACATTTGAAGAGAAGAAGACGGCGGCTGTGATGGAAATTGATGATATAAAAGTGATCGCGTCAGCCCTCAAGATGTATTTCAGAGAGATTCTCCCTGAACCTCTGCTCACCTTCAAACTGCACGAATCATTCCTTGAGGCAATGAAAACAGAGGACCGCCATCAGAGGATTAAAAACCTGACAAATGTGGTGTCCGCCCTGCCTAAAACTAACTATGACTGTCTGAAGATCCTTATAAAACATCTGAACGACGTGGCCGCTCTCAAGGAGGACAATCTCATGCAGGAGAGCAATCTGGGAGTTGTCTTCGGACCGACCCTGATGAGACCGAGGGAGGAGACTGTCGCTAGTATTTTCATGATCAAACATCAGAATTCGCTGGTTGAAAACCTGATTATCGAGTATGACGCAATATTCCAGGGAGGGGAAATGAACAAGTTATACAGTTCAATGGTTCAAACTCGCAACTCTGCCCGCCTCACGAAAAGGCCGAACTTCAAGCAGAAAGCAGCGCCCACTCCGCCCTCTGCCAAAACTACTGGTTCAACAACAACTGGTGGTACTTCTAACAACGTCAACCCATTCGATAGTTCAGACGAAGATCTCAGTCCAGTAGGTCCGGCAGCAGCAAGTCAACCTCATCACTACGTTAACCGGGGTCCCTGGCCACCACCCTCCGCTTCCTCGACCACCAATCCGCCTGCTAAACCTATCAAAACAATGGCCCGGCAAAAGTATAATCTAACTGCAACGGTAATATACGAATGTATAGCTGATGAGCCAGATGAACTGTCATTTAAGGTGGGGGACATTATCACTAATATTCGGGAGGCAGAGGAGGAGGGTTGGGTAATAGGGACGTGTCGGGGTAAAACGGGACTTGTTCCTAGGAACCATTTAAATTTACCCAAAAGTAATGTATAGCGTATACATGTGATCTGTTGTTTATGTTTTCACACATTTGAAGAGTGCCCCATGTGTTGTTGATTGCACCCCCACACATTTTTACATCGTGGTGTTATGTGTCATTTTGTTTCTATGTTGATTTAAAATTTTTGATAGTTTGAGGTATTTTGTGCCACATTACACACAATTAGCTACAATTCGAGTACTGCCACGGACACACGTAGTCATGGCTGGAGTCATGTCTGGAGCTGAAGTAAGAATGAGAGAGAGAAAATGCAATGTTTGCAAAATATGATTAAAAAATGCTGCTCCTAGAGCTGTGCTGTAAGAGTTTTTGTAGTAGCATAAAATATGTGTGGGTGTTTGTAGGTTTGTAACACCTGTTTTTATTGTCTAAGCTTTGCTAAATAATAACTGGAGAAAGGCCTGTTTGTTGGGCGAGTGTTTAGGAGTGAGTATATAATATCCCGTAATGGTGTGTTGATGAGTCAGAGAGAGAGAAAGAGAGATAAAGATAGAGATAGAAAAAAGGGAGAGAGAGAGAAAGAGAGAAGGAGGAAGTGAAATACCGTGTGTTAGTCAGGCAGTGTATGTGTGTACGACAAATGCTTGTTAGTTACATGTACAAACCAGCCTGACCGCAGTGGGTTATTTTTGCTTTCTATCTTCCCTCATTACGGGAGGTGGGCGTTATTTGTCGTCAAGGAGAGAAAGAGGTAGAGAGAGAAAGAGAGAAAGAGAGAGACAGAAATGTTTCTTTCCCATGAGGATGAATTTGGAATATTTTCTGGATATATAGGCTCGGCTGGGTGTGACTGGCTAGATAGAGAGAATGAGTTAAAGAGTGAGTTAGAAAGTGTGGGATACTGACCATGATTATAATTCTCTTTTTATTTCGAGAAGTGTGTGTGAGTTCAGCCAATGTGCATCAGTCGTGGATATAATACTGAATATTGATACACTGTTCTAAGAACTTTTAAAAATACAAGTGTTTTACTACATGTCCCTTTTTCTCTACAGTGCCCTCACTACCCAGTGCCCAGTGCCCGACGTATATCCTACCCATCCCATCCCAATCCCCGCTCCTTGAATTTCACGTTTCTGACTCCCAATACCTCTCTAACTAACTAACTATGAGATATAAGGTGAGAGTCTCGCCTGATATATTTCCTAGTTTTGTTTACCTGTCCTCTGGGCGTGTCAAGTACGTCACAAACCTATCAACAACTTCCTATAATGTCCTCGTGCCTAATTTTATACAGTGTAGACTCAAATTGGCATGTTTGTGTGTATGTATAGATCTGTATCTCTGTTTGTATGTGTGTGTGATGGTTCTGCTTGGGACTGTGTTAGCAAGTTGCACTGTGTTACTCAATGTACAGTATTGTCCATTAATATCCTAGTAACCTTCCTTTTCCACTACCCTCTCTCTCCATACTATCTCTCTCCTCCCACTTCCCCTACCAGCTGTGCAGCATGCCTAAAAAGAAGACCGGAGCTCGCAAGAAAGCGGAGAAAATGAGGGCCCGTCAGAAAGAGATCCAGGCAGGGGGAATGGAGAGCAGATCTCTTGTCGCATTTCCCTGTAACACCCTCATGACATGCGACAAATGCCAACGAATCCAGAAAAACCGGGCTTTCTGCTATTTTTGTGACACCGTCCAAAAGTTACCAATGTGCGGCCATTGTGGTAAAACCAAATGTCAGCAGAAGACGGGTGACTGTATAATCAAGCACCCTAATCAATTCACCACGGGAATGGCAATGGTTGGGGCTGTGTGTGATCACTGTGAGGCATGGATCTGTCACGGTAAGAAGTGTCTGGAGGTACACGGGTGTGAGTGTCCCTGTATTGATAGTACGTGTAACGAGTGTCAGAGGACAGTCTGGGAGCATGGTGGGAGGATATTCAGGTGCAGTTATTGCCAGTATCCCCTATGTGAGGACGATCAGATGGAACATCAGGCCTCCTGTCAGACCCTAGACCCCCTCTCAAAGTTCACATCATCGACATTATTTGACCCATACATGTCCTGTTTGAGGTGCAAACTGTGTTTCTGCGAGGAACATCACCGGAGAAAGGGAGTTAAACCGGAGAAAGGGGCAGCCCCTAAATGTCCTAAATGTCAGTTCGAGCTGAAGGAAACTAAGGATATGTCCATGTCAACTAAGAAGTACGAGTTTGGAAGACAGGGGACAGCCAACTTCAATAATGATGATGATGATGGTTATAATTTCTATCAGGAGCATGATTTCGGGGGAGCGGGAGGGTTTAGTTTTGGAGGGGTTGCTGCGGAGAGGGTGCCATGTAGTGATGACAGTGAAACTGAAGAAGATGATAGTGAAGAGGATGATACAGAGGAAGAAGGGGAGGAGTTGGAGAGATCTGTACAGCAGTTATCCGTATCTTGATTGATTGTGAGTGTTTTATTTTTTTGATCACCTTTTGAAATACCCCAACTTTCTTTCTTTTTGTGTACCCCTGCCCACAATGTATCTATGTTCGTCTGCTAATTGTGTTCCAATACGTGTAAGTCGGGTTTTTGTGTGTCCTGGTACGTGCAAGTTGAGTAAAGTTGGTTTCTAATTCCTACTCTCCGTTTGTTTGTTTAGTGTGCGTATGTGAGTGTGAGGGAAGGAGTCATGTATGCTTGTTTATGTTTGAATGTATGACTTTACTCTAACCTCTCTCATTCTCTCCAATTCTCTCTCATTCTCTAAAATCTCATATTCTCTCTCTCTCTCTCACTCTGCCTCTTTATCGCGTTATCTATGTTTATTGACCTCCTATTGACCTCAAAGGCATAATTAGTTCCTTGAAGACTATATTTATCCGACCTACAAATATTCGAACACATTCCTCCAAATCACAAACGTGCGTTCTGTGATCAAACAAGTTGCACAATCTGTCGATGTCTTTGTTGGGTAACATCCCTCTTCTCCCCCGCCCTCCATATCCAACCTCCCCTTTTTCCATTTATCCCTTCCTAAAATCCTCCTCTCTATTTCTAGGGGATTCTGTATGAGTAACCAACAGAAGGAAGCACTAAAGGAAAAGAAACTTGCCCAAGAGGCCCTGAAAACCTCATTTTTCGGTAACTGGAAGCCAGACAATGATTCAGCGGCCCATCATTATGAGAAGGCAGGTACCTTGTTCAAGGTAGCGAAGTGTTGGCGAGAGAGTGTAGAGTGTTTTAGCGAGGCAGCAAAACATTACCAGACTGCCAGGGTGCCTTTCAGCGCTGGAAAGTGTTTTCAGGGCGCTGCAGCAGGGTGGAGGGAACTGGGGGACTTCACCAAATCACATTCCTGCCTGGTAACAGCTGGTGAGATGTACGTTCAAAATGGGGCCTACCCAACTGCAGTGAGTTGTTACTCGAAGGGAGCTGAATCTATAGCACCTCATCTCCCTGCACAGGCAGCAGAGCTCTATCTCTCAGCCGCTGATATTGAGGCAACCAACGAGCGACCCCGGGATGCGGTCCGCGCCCTGGTGGGGGCGAAGAAGTTGCTGGCTAAGGCCCAGGACTACAAGGGTTGTATCGGGGTGGAAGAGAGGATTAGGGAGGTTTACAGTGGGATGGAGGGGTGCGAGGAACATATTAATAAATGTAACACTACCCTGGTTATACTTCACCTAGCTAGGGGCGATACAGTAGGTGCACGGCAGTGTGGTGATGTCAGTAACTTAGCAGAGGATCTCATTTCTGCAGTTGAGGGAGGAGACGAGGATGAATTGAGGAAGGTGACGGGAAGGGGTGATGTGATCTATCTGGAGACTGAAATTGCTAAAATTGCAAAGAATTTAACACTTGATGGAGTTGAAATGCCGAAAGGAGGTGCAGCTGTAACCTCTAAAAAAGCACCTGCTCCTCCCTCGAAACAGAGTGTTAAGTTGAGTGCGGATAGAGATGCTCTCTTCTCCCGATCCAATGTTGATAACAGGAACGAACTGTTTGGATCAGGTAAAAAGAAGACAACAACAGCTAGATCTCCTCCCCTTCCTACTCAACATGCACCACCAGTGTTGAAACCTGATCTGCAGCAACCTGATACCCCCTCATCACATCATAATCCACTCAAACAGGACTCAAATCCCTTTAGCGATGAGACTGAGAGAGGGGGTAGATCAAATCCATTTGACACTGAGCCTTCTACTGTTGTTGTTGAGTCTAGCAACCCCTTCCCCCCAGAGACTGAGTCTAGCAACCCATTCCCTCCAGAGACTGATTCTGGGAACCCCTTCCCGGATGAAGGTCCCGGTAATCCCTTCGCAGATCCTAGCGGGAGGAGAGGGTAATCCCTTTGCAGCTCCCCCAGCGGGAGGAGAGGGAAATCCATTTGATGAAGAAGATGAGGAAGATTTGTGTTAGGGATATTGTTTTGTGAAGTTGAAAATTATTTTTGAATTGTTAGTGAGATAATCTAATGTAATTACAGTTTGTTTCTGTTTGTCTGTGCGTAGTGCTAGGGAGTATCAAAGTGCAGCTGTGCTGTGTGGGATCAGGTTTTAATTACTTGTTGATGTGTAAATTATTCTCTATCTCTCTCTTCATCATTCCTGGTTCTTCTTTCTGAAGGGGAATCGGGAATGAGACGAGACACGTTTATTATTTGTGTTTTTCTCATTCCTTTACCAAACACCCGTCTCTAAATTCCATCCTGATCCCGACCTTTTCTAATTTTCTGTAAACAACCATCCTATAAGATTCTACCTACCACACCTAACCCCACCCCTAAATTATTAAACCCCTGACCCCTTAACCCCCATGTAACTATCCACCCTTAACCCCTATGTAACTATCCACCCCTAACCCCTATGTAACTATCCACCCCTAACCCCATGTAACTATCCACCCCTAACCCCAGCAACTATCCACCCCTAACCCCAGCAACTATCTCCTGTGTAGGGAATGTATCACTGAAGAGGAATCTAGGTTGTAACACACACTCCAACATGTCGGGTCTAATGGACATTTCAAATGATGAGAAAGTACGAATAGCACGTGATTTTATCCGAGCTGCACCAGCCGGCGAGTTCCGAGAAGTGGTCAATGATGTCCGGGTCTTGTTGGGCGATGATGCTCTCCTCACAACTGCTAGTGATGTATTTTACGAGCACGCCACGGAGCAGTTCTGCAGGGTTGATGTCGAGGGATCCCCGGCCCTGGTAACCAAGGAGGGTAGTGGTGACGGCAGTAAGGTGTTCTATGATCCAGGAACTGGCAAGAACTTCACCTACAAGTACCTGACGGGAGAGGCGACCAATATCGAACCAGG
>AVPN01000262.1:8074-22877 GCA_000695325.1 Pleurobrachia bachei | reverse complement strand
CTCTCTCTCTCTCTCTCTCTCTCTCTCTCTCTCTCTCTCTCTCTCTCTCTCTCTCTCACTCTTCCTCTTTATCGCGTTATCTATGTTTATTGACCTCGGACTATTGACCTCTTACAAAGGCATAATTAGTTCCTTGAAGACTATTTTTATCAGACCTGCAAGACATTCCTCTAAATCACAAACGTTCAGTGATCAAACGAGTAGCTCCCACTCTGTCAATGTCTTTGTTGTGTAATATCCCCCTCTCCCCCCATATCCAACCCTCTTTCCATCCCTAACATCCCCTCCTTTCCCTAAAATCCTCCTCTCTCTATTTCTAGGGGATTCTGTATGAGTAGCCAACAGAAGGAAGCACAGAAGGAAAAGAAACTTGCCCAGGAGGCCCTGAAAACCTCATTTTTCGGCAACTGGAAGCCAGACAATGACTCAGCAGCACATCATTATGAGAAGGCCGGTACCTTGTTCAAGGTAGCGAAGTGTTGGCGAGAGAGTGTGGAGTGCTTTAGCGAGGCAGCAAAACATTACCAGACTGCTAGGGTACCGTTCAGCGCTGGAAAGTGTTTTCAGGGCGCTGCAGCGGGATGGAGGGAACTGGGGGACTTCACCAAATCACATTCTTGCCTGGTAACAGCTGGTGAGATGTACGTTCAAAATGGGGCCTACCCAACAGCAGTGAGTTGTTACTCGAAGGGAGCTGAGTCCATAGCACCTCATCTCCCCGCACAGGCTGCAGAACTCTATCTATCAGCTGCTGATATTGAGGCAACTAACGAGCGGCCCCGGGATGCGGTCAGAGCCCTGGTGGGGGCCAAGAAGTTGCTAGCTAAGGCCCAGGACTATAAGGGTTGTATTGGGGTTGAGGAGAGGATTAGAGAGGTTTATAGTGGGATGGAGGGATGTGAGGAACATGTTAACAAATGTAACACTACCCTGGTTATACTTCACCTAGCTAGGGGCGATACAGTGGGTGCACGGCAGTGTGGTGATGTCAGTAACTTGGCAGAGGATCTTATATCTGCTGTTGAGGGAGGGGATGAAGATGAATTGAGGAAGGTGACGGGGAGGGGCGATGTGATATACCTTGAGACTGAAATTGCTAAAATCGCAAAGAATTTAACACTCGATGGGGTTGAAATGCCTAAAGCAGGTGCAGCTGTTACATCTAAAAAAGCACCTGCTCCCGCGAAACAGAGTGTGAAGTTGAGTGCAGATAGAGATGCTCTCTTCTCTAGATCCAATGTTGATAACAGGAACGAGCTGTTTGGATCAGGTAAAAAGAAGACCCCAGCGAGATCCCCTCCCCCTCCTCAACATGCACCACCAGTGTTGAAACCTGATCTGCAGCAACCCGATACCTCATCACATCATAATCCACTCAAACAGGACTCAAATCCCTTTAGCGATGAGACTGAGAGAGGGGGTAGATCAAATCCATTTGACATTGAGCCTTCTGCTGTTGTTGTTGAGTCTGGCAACCCCTTCCCTTCAGAGACTGAGTCTGGGAACCCCTTCCCCCCAGAGACTGAATCTGGGAACCCCTTCCCGGATGAAGGTCCCGGTAATCCCTTCGCAGATCCCCCGGCGGGAGGAGAGGGTAACCCCTTCGCAGATCCCCCAGCGGGAGGAGAGGGAAATCCATTTGACGAAGAAGATGAGGAAGATTTGTGTTAGTTGTTTTGTGAAGTTGAGAATTATTTTTGAATTGTTAGTGAGATAATCTATGTAATTACAGTTTGTTTCTGTGTGTTTGTGCGTAGTGCTAGGGAGTATCAAAGTGCAGCTGTGCTGTGTGGGATCAGGTTTTAATTACTTGTTGATGTGTAAATTATTCTCTCTATCTCTCTCTTATCATCCCTCCTGGTTCTGCTTTGCACTGTGTGAAGGGGAATCGGGAATGAGACGAGACACGTTTATCAGTTGTGTTTTTCTCATTCCTTTACAACCCCCGTCTATGTATAATCCCTAAATTCCATCCTGACTGTTTTTTCCCTAATTTTCTGTAGACAACCATCCCCTAAGATGCTTCCCCCCCTCCCGGTTCTCCCTACTAACCCCATGCCCAACTATCTCCTGTGTAGGGAATGTATCACTGAAGAGGAAGGAAGGTTGTAACACAAACACTCCAACATGTCGGGTCTAATGGACATTTCAAATGATGAAAAAGTACGAATAGCACGTGATTTTATCCGAGCTGCACCAGCCGGCGAGTTCCGAGAAGTGGTCAATGATGTCCGGGTCTTGTTGGGCGATGATGCTCTCCTCACAACTGCTAGTGATGTATTTTACGAGCACGCCACGGAGCAGTTCTGCAGGGTTGATGTCGAGGGATCCCCGGCCCTGGTAACCAAGGAGGGTAGTGTTGACGGCAGTAAGGTGTTCTATGATCCAGGAACTGGCAAGAACTTCACCTACAAGTACCTGACGGGAGAGGCGACCAATATCGAACCAGGAACCCGGGATAACGGAGCTGAGAGTTGGAGAAAGGCCCTGGAAGATGCCCTAGCGGTCTACCTCAAAGATAACTTTCCTGCCTTTGGAAGTGCTGTGTATGGAAAACTAGATGGCGACACGGTGTCTCTAACTGTGGCTATCGAGAACCACAAGTACAACCCGGACAACTTTTATTGTGGAAAGTGGCAGAGCAAGTGGAATGTCGAGTTTCCCACGTCGGGAGGGTTTGCCAAGGTGACGGGCGAGCTAAAGGTCCAGGTCCACTACTTCGAGGATGGCAATGTCCAGCTGCACACCAAGAAAACCACAGAGGAAAGTGTACAGGTTAGCAACCCTGAGGAGGGAGCCAAGAATGTAGTGGAGTTTATCGGCCGATCAGAGAGGGAATACCAACTGGGGATCAACGAGAATTATAGGGAGATGAGTGCGACGACCTTCAAATCTCTCCGCAGGGCCCTGCCCATTACCAAGAATCTGGTAGATTGGCACAAGCTGCACAGTCTGAATATTGGCAGAGACCTTATGAATCGTACAACATAATGTGACCCCCATCTCTCTGTGAAATGAACATATTTGTAATGATAGTTTTGTACACACCCACCATCTCTCCCAATCAATTAGAGCCCATTTAGTAGTTTGGGGCGTGTGTTTGAAAGACGCAACCTTGATATTTTCTCATCCAAGAGCGATTTTTGCGAATTTCCGAGCAATTTTTACACACCCTCTCACCCTTTAGCTGTACACTTTTTGTCTAGAGCGTTGTTTTAAGTACATATATTCATGTCTGTGTGTCTGTGTGTTCGATTTTACTCATTTTCCTAGACGCAGGAAGGAAGAGTGTGTCTTTTTTCTACTACCACCAATATATGATATTGCTATCTCATGATGATAGTATTATAGCGTTGTTCGTGCGTGTTTTGTTTTCAAAGAGGAAATCGGTGCTTGTCCGTGATTTGGGATGTTAATTCAAGAAAGAAAAACCCTTGTCTTTACGTTTATTTATTACCGACACACTAAATTGCACCGACACTCACCGCAAGACAGGGAAGAGGCTGTGTACAGAGCGGGACAATTCTGCAACATTCACCACACGACTAGCTCGCGCGGTCTCATCGGTGTGCCAAATCTAGTTGTCTGGCATTCACTTGGTGCGCGGCTCAGCCTCTCCGCCGCGCAGACCGGAATTTGCTTGAAAGTACAGTTTCTCCTATCTGCTGAAAGTACCTGGCACTTCCGTCTCTATTCTATCATGATATGCACTACTCACACCTTCATTTGATCTGGTATGTGTTAATCTGAGGAAACTACTGGCAGGGAGTAACAAGAAACATGTCTGGAATAGCCGGTGTAAGAGCCGACATACTTGGAACATGTCAAGTCTGGCGACGCCAGCCCAATCTGAACGATGTTTTGAGTACTAAAATGGGGACTGGCGCCGCCAGACACAGTTGCTCACGGCACAGGAATAGCTCAGAGATTCCATACTGCTCTGAAATGCGTTGACATTTGTATACTTTCTTTTCACAATATGTCTTCGCGCGCAACGCGATTTGTTCTGAATATTTGAGTCTGGCAACTGGTCATTTGTCACAGACGGTGTTCCGTGCTTGAGCGGCTCTGCACGGAACGTCATCTGTGACAACTGGCAAATTAACAATTGCCAGGCTCAATGAGCCGGGATTGGCCTGGTTTCCGTCTGATTTCAGAGGTTCAATTCCGTCTGATTTCGTCTAAGTCCTATCGAGAAGACTTGTCTCATAGGAGACCTTCCTCTTTGCACCGGGCCGAAGGTCAAGGCCCGTTGCAGCTACGTGAGTGTCATGTATGACAAGAGAAGACAGAGCTGGTCTGTCCTCATGTCAAAACATCAAGTATTCAGAACACTAGGGGTGATGATTTTTACTAACTCGGCAAATATACTATTTCAAGAAAGTTCAGTTTTTGCAGCAACTGGACGCACCCCATTACATTTCTACTACCCGTCTCGGTCAACCTTACCCAATACCCCAGGTTGTTCTAACCCTCCGCTCTAGGGCGCGGTTAAACACTAAACAGGGTCGGGCAAGGCAAACTCAACCATCGTTGTTGGGAAGTAACAACTCCATCTTAGTTCCTCCTTCCTAGAACATGCAGCTAGCTGTACACTCAATACTCATTGAAATTCGTAGTTTCGGATATTAATTATTCACCAATCCCCAACCGGGATCATTTCTACACGCACAAGTGACGCACAAAACATTGTAGCTACATCGGTGAGTCACGTGATCATTCTCCATCATTCATTGCCCCTCCACTCTATCTTTCTAACTTTCTCTCTCTCTCTCTCTCTCTCTCTCTCTCTCTCTCTCTAATGTGACCCCCACTCTCTGTGATATGAACATTTGTAATGATAGTTTTGTACACACCCCCCATCTCTCCCAATCAATTAGAGCCCATTTAGTAGTTTGGGGCGTGTGTTTGAAAGACGCAACCTTGATATTTTCTCATCCAAGAGCGATTTTTGCGAATTTCCGAGCAATTTTTACACACCCTCTCACCCTTTAGCTGTACACTTTTTGTCTAGAGCGTTGTTTTAAGTACATATATTCATGTCTGTGTGTCTGTGTGTTCGATTTTACTCATTTTCCTAGACGCAGGAAGGAAGAGTGTGTCTTTTTTCTACTACCACCAATATATGATATTGCTATCTCATGATGATAGTATTATAGCGTTGTTCGTGCGTGTTTTGTTTTCAAAGAGGAAATCGGTGCTTGTCCGTGATTTGGGATGTTAATTCAAGAAAGAAAAACCCTTGTCTTTACGTTTATTACCGACACACTAAATTGCACCGACACTCACCGCAAGACAGGGAAGAGGCTGTGTACAGAGCGGGACAATTCTGCAACATTCACCACACGACTAGCTCGCGCGGTCTCATCGGTGTGCCAAATCTAGTTGTCTGGCATTCACTTGGTGCGCGGCTCAGCCTCTCCGCCGCGCAGACCGGAATTTGCTTGAAAGTACAGTTTCTCCTATCTGCTGAAAGTACCTGGCACTTCCGTCTCCATTCTATCATGATAACATCATTGATATGCACTACTCACAACTTCATCTAAGGAATGTACTGTCAGGGGGGACAAGGATGCATTCCATGGAAAAGCCAGTGTTAGAGCTGGCAGACTGGAAACATGTCTGGCGGAGCCGACCCAATCTGAACACACTGCTGAGTACCAAAACGGGGTCTGGTGCCGCCAGACGCACAGTTGATCACGGCACCCTGGCCCAACGATATCCTTTTAATGTGGCTCACTGATGATTCCATACTGCTTCTAAATGCGTTGACATTTGTGTACTTTCTTTTGGTGATACGACTTCGCGCGCAACGCATTCTGAATATTTGAGTCTGGCAAATGTTCATTTGTCACAGACTGGGTTCTATTTCGTGCTTGAGCCGGTTTTGGTTTCTGTCTAATTTAAGAAGTTCCGTCTCATTTCAGAGATTCAGTCTGATTTCATATAATTCCGTCTAGGTACTGGGTAGGGACCGTTTCAGACACCCCATTGCATCTAAACGGGTTGTTGACGCACGTCTCAAGCCCATCTGACTCCGTCTAGACGTCATCTGGGGCTAGACACCGTCTACGGCAAATAAAAATGCGCCTAAAAACTGGCCCTACTCGACCTGCCAGTTCAGTGCTCTGTTCTCGCGAATAGGGTCCAGCTAATGAGAGCAGTGACAGCACCCCGCCACAACATTCTACTACCTGTCTCGGACAACCTTAATCCAGGTTGTAATGTTTTAACCGGAACCCTAGGACGCGGTTAAACCGGGTTGGGCAAACTGCAGGCCCTCCATCGTTGTTGGAAAGTAACAACTCCATCTTATTTGTGAGTGGTGATTGAGGCTGGCGGTGAGATGATTGAGGTGAGGGTGATGCCGAAACGTAATAAAGAGTATTCTCTGTGCCGGGCCGCGGTGAAACCGCAAGGCATCACACTCACCTCAACTCCATCGTAGTTCCTCCTTCCTAGAAAACGCAGCTAGCTGTACACTCAACACTCATTGAAATTCGTAGTTTCGGATATTAATTATTCACCAGGCACGGCCGGGATCATACACGCACAAGTGACGCACAAAACATTGTAGCTACATCAGTGAGTCACGTGATCATTCTCCATCATTCATTGTCCCTCCCCTCGTTTCTCTCTCTCTCTCTCTCTCTCTCTCTCTCTCTCTCTCTCTCTCTCTCTCTCTCTCTCTCTCTCTCCCTCTCACGTGGTTGATTTCTATCTGCTGGCCACATGGGGGAATGTGTGTTTAGTGAGTCCTCTACAGCTCCTCCCAGCTAACACACACACTAGCCCCCTCTGTTTGCTCTCTCTCCCTGATATATGATGTTCCTGCTGCTAGTTACCACCCTATTCGTGGCAACCACCCACTCCCTGGACCTTCAGGAGACAGCGGACAAGGTCTCACACATCTTGAATTTATAGTGCTTAATTTAGCATGGTACAATGAGCAGTAATCGTGACAAGTATTCTAGATCTTGTAATAAAGTTCTGTTGCTAATGGCAACAACACCAATTTCAGATACAGACTGTAGAGTACCAATATCAGCACACATTAGCCACTCATTATAGGCATGTAGCTGTTATAGTTGTACATATCTCAATATCTGTACCATCACGTGTCCACCACAATACATCAATAGCAATATATCTTTTCGCTACGGCTGCGGCCCACGTACGACGCAAGTCGACACTCAAAATCTCCAATACAGATCCAAGAGGTGCTGGTTAAGAAACGGGAGTTGTATGGAGCGACCAGTTACGAGTGTTACGAAGAGTCCGGGGAGTGTGTGATGGAGTTCGCCCAGGACGGACTCGTTACCTTCCGAGAGGAGAACCCTTGTGCCCGATCCGAGGAGGGATGTGGTGGTGAGAACATGGGGGTATTAGAGGGACCAGGGAGGCTAAGAATTATTGGGGATAAAAGGGAATCGGTAGTCACATTATTGAGGTCTTGGGGGTAAAAATGGGGGGAATTAGTTTTTATCTGGCACTTTTTCCTTTCTCAGTTTCAATCGGTCAGAGACAAAAACGTGAACAGTTATGTAAGAGAAACGTGGAAGAGATGCAGGTACCGTTTAACTTTAGACATCAAAACTCTCGCCTTTGAATAAAACAACAGAGCGCCGAGCAGTCATGTTGAACTTGATGTAGACTAATAACCAAAACCACACCATACATTATACAATCATGGGTCTCCTTCAGGTCCTGTGCCTACCATTTCTTTCTTTATTTACACTTCAACAACAGCTCTTTTGCCGCACATTGCCAAGGGAAGGTTTTTAAGATAATTGATCCCACCCCTCCCTGTCAGCTTTGCCGAAGAGAGGAGAGCGAGTGTGAGCTCCTCATGAAGCGATCAGAGGAGATGGAATGCCAGTTTGTATTGAAAGAAAGGGCAGAAAAGGAGAAAAGAGATACACATGCCGCCCTAAAGAAAAGGGCCGAAGAGGTAACTACATGATTTGTTGGTGACGTAGGTTTTTAACAACAGCTGGTTTCGACGCTGTCAGGCCAATCCTCTGACCAAAGGCTAATGCTCTAACTACATTTCTCGCGCTTGAGAGAAATAATAATACCAATGCTCTGGCAGTTATGACGCGACATTGACACCTCACTCAACCGGTATCGAGAAGGTAGCAATGGTTACAACAGGTGGTTTTATAACAGCTCCCTTTTATTTGAGCCGAGTGCTCTATATCAGCATTGATCCGCCAGCCCATAACACAACCATCTTTAGCTTTGCACCGTGGGTGGATTTGGTAAAAGAAGCAAAAGACTCATATCTGAAGAATGTGGAAGGGCCTTGGAGGCCATTCAATCTCTTGAGTGAGTATATAACATGTTATGTGCAAAAATGCATAGAAAGGATCGAAAATACTCAGTTTATGTTACCATGGTTACCTGGTGGAGCTTGAATCGAAACCAGATGTAGTTTCGATTAGAGTTATGAAATGTATAGCCTGTTGCAATATAACTCATGTAATCAACATCCCTTCACTTCAGGGATGAGGGTATCACAAGTGACATCGTGAATGTGGAAAAACGTAAGAATATATCGCATCTTTCCTAAACCCGCTGCATTGCTTGTGTTATTAGCTAAATCCCCCTTGTCTTATAGGGGATGCAAGTTGTGAGTCTGGATGGACCCTTTATGAGGACAAGTGTTATAGGTACTTCTCTGGTGCCATGAGCTTCAACGACGCGGAGGCCAACTGTATCAGCGCTTCATGTAAGACCATGCAGATCTTCGTTATTGAATAGTGATGTTGTCCACACACACACACCATTAATTATTCGCCCACATCTGTTCAATTCATCTAGACCAAAGACCAAAAGCACCTTGTTTTACCGCGACGTTATATGAACGATGGGTAAAACCCTCCAACAGTTTCAAATATTTTCCAATATATGTAAAAACACTAAAGTTTTGGGTTGTATAGAAAGATAAAGGTTTTACGATTTAACATCATCTGACCTCTCTCCAAAAAATTTTCTTGAGTCGGAGGCTGACCGACTCAAGAGAATTTCAAAACTGTGCACCAGATGCAGTTTTACTAGAAATCGCTAAAAACTCATCAGTTTTTGATTCTCAAAGCTAACTGTCCTGTAACTCCTATCAGCGGATGGACTCTCGCACCTGGCGACACTAGAAAGTCTGGTTGTGTCCAGCGATGATGACAGAGCATTCTTTAACGGGCTAATTGAGAGTTCTGGACAGAAGAGTGTACTGGATGAATTCTTTTCCACTGATGACCACTTTGATTGGGATGCGGTAGGTAACACATGATCCCATGATATTCGCCTCACTTGACCTAAGGTCTCATTGTACCCAAAACTTAAGGGTACCATTGGTACAATCTGAAAATGAAAATTCCATCATGCTGGTGGTACTGAAATGTACTACATGTAGGTACATGAATAAATCGATTTTAAATTTTGTTTATTCAGCACTCAGCAGCTGCACACAGAGTATTAGTCTCAATTCTTACCTTGTAAATCATAGTGATTTACTTTAGAACCCAGCTCTAACCATGCTCTCTCTCTCTCTGCAGGTTTCCAGCGACTACTACGATAACTGGGCCTGGATTGGGGTGAAGGAGGTTGATGGGGAATGGAAGTGGGTCAGTGAAGTGAAAACATCATCCAGCTGGAATGTTGTCAAGGTGTGTATCATTACAATTAAACCTATGATGGGGTTTGCAGTTGTATACAGTATCACACGTTGTTGTAACCAGGCATCGCGTGATGCCTGGTTACACTATAACAATAGGAGCTAACCTTGAACAATGGGCTTTCCATTCCACAGTTCCCAGCTGCAATTTCACATCTCTTTGATGCAGTATTATCCATCCGTTTACTACTCACAGCACACAATTTCTATTTGTAGCTATCACATCACTGATTGTACCTGAATATCGCTTAAAAATTGTTAGAGCACTCTCTGGCGAGACACCTCCAGAAATTGGAAAACATTCCCACCCAATATAATAGGGGCAGACAGACAACTCCATTCCACTATTACACACTGTTAAATTTTCAGGAGGGCCTGACTGACTGGAAGAAGGGACAGAAGTGTTGCCAGGAATCTGAGGGAGGAGATGTTATGTACGATGGAGGGAAGTGTATTGCATACTTCCAACACACCGACTCTACAGACGAGACCAGCAAGAAGGGTGGATGGTGGAACGTTCCCTGCAAGATTGAACTACCTTCCCTGTGTGAACATGACCCAAAATAACTCTCTGAAACCGTACCGTTCAGGATTAGCTGAATTCGTTGTGTTTGTGAGAAATTGTGAACTGTGTGCATGTTGTACTGTGTGATATATCATAGAAAGTTTCACAGAATTGTTTCAGCAATGTTTGTCACGTCAATCCTATCATAATTGTGTCTGACAAAGCACCCAGCTGCTTTGTCAGACAATAACAAAAACAACAGTTGTTAGCAATAACAATCCTGCTCCCTTCAAATTCAATTCGCTCTCTTATTTTACCTGGCAATTTACAAGAGACTGGAAGCGGGTCCCATACACCACCATCTAAACACGCTGACGTGTTCTGAAGGTTGGGGCATATCACTGTGATCCTATCCCCTATGTTGTATATTGTACGATCTGGTGTAACAGTTCCGAGCGTAACCAGGGGAGGTTCGCAAATATAGACTGAAAAAAGTAGAATTATTGAATAATAACATCAATATCCAATGGCATAGGTTAATTGGATATTTTGGGAGAGTAATCAAGACATCAAAGTTTGACAAGATTACCGCATGCAGTGTGATCTTCATTGTTGGTTTTTTCATCACTACATTTCACACATGCATCCATTCCTTTAGTTTTAGCAACATGATTATCAGGACATCTTACACATTCTTCATCATCATTTCCTCTAAAGGTTCCTACCTCGCACTCAACTGAAAGAATATCAAGTTTTAAGAAATGATAATAATCGGGTACATGACACGTTTTAGCAGATGATCAAACGTAGTAAAAAGGGCTTCTCTCGCCCCCGCTTTTCTAGAAAGCTAACTCGCCAAATACTTACTGCAATCATTCTCTGTAAAGTTAGGATGAAAATATCCACTCTGCTGACAAGTGAGATTGATGCTGGATTGTCCAGTCTCCACAACAGAGCCAGCAGAACAGGTCAGATTGAATACTTGGCCAACATTCACCGTGGTATTCTCAGAACCAATCATGATACAGTGACCAACTGGGTCCTCCTCCTTCTCGGGGGGCTTCCGAAACATAACAGAAGGTGCAGCTGTGTTGGATTCACTCTGATCAAAAATCTGCCAAAGTGTAATACCACCAGGAACTTTATCACATGTTGCATTCACCTTCACAACTTCATTGACCTTAACAATGAGTCTTCTTCCCTCTTCCCATGATACTGTCCACACTGAATCGTCCGTGGGACTCCAATTAAAGGAAGGATTCTGCCATTCCCACAATTCGCATACTGAGAAATCCCATTTCCACGTGTCCTTATTTGATTGTTGGGTTATAACAACATGTCCAAGGTTAGTTGAAACACCTTTAAATGATTCAACTTGGAATTTCGTAGGCAACTCTTCAAATTTAAGCTGGATCGACTGAGACTCAAGATTAGCTATCGCCATGTTGCCTTCCTTCTTAGCATCTTGCCATACTGAACTGGTACCAGTTAGTTCTCCTGAAATTACCAAAGTAATATCGCAAAATGCATAGTATGTGTTAAGTTGCCTAACTAATAAAATATTCAGAAATTAGACTCACCTTGTGGTAAGCCAAGAACGAAGTAAACTGTTAAGATCAACTTCGACGAAGCGTTCATACTTCTTCAATCTTTATCTGACTCTAAACTGATCTAGATCAAACATGCTTGACCAAAAGATACAAATTTCAAGCCCTAAATTCAACCCAAACCCTAAAAATCGTGAGTCAGAGTGCTGACTGCTGACACTCCAAAACAAAAAAAACTCCAGAAGTCAACTGTCAAACAACAAATGGAAATAAAAACGATATACAATAAATTAATTCATCATGTTCCTCTTCGAAAAGTTCCTCAGATTCCTCTTCTGAGGTTCCTTAGGTCACCAGTTCAGTGTGCGCCAAATTGGTAATTGCGATTTTCCTCAACTGTCAAACCCAGATTTTTTGGCATCTTCAAAAAGAAATTTAAAAAAAAATCGAAAAACTATAAATTCGAAATTCGCGCGCGCAAGATAAACGCGCAAATAAATTACGCGCATTAGGTTCTCTCTGAAGTACCACTGCGAGCCCTATATTTTTACACCTTTTACTGCAATCGATGTATCCATTCCCTAAACCCTTCGATTCAGTGACCTCAGCTCTTCAGGTAGTAAAGAAAGAATAAACACACTTAATTGGGTTGTGTAAAACATAATGAAGGAAGCTATTTACATATCTAACATGTTTTATACATAAAGCGTTACGAAAACATAACGACTATAACATAATAATAGTTGTATATACACACATAGGTCTTGTTGTTGTCAAAAAATACACAAATAAAAAACACATACAAGTCTTGTCTTTCTCAAACCCATTTGACAGCTAACCCTCCCCATTTTGATTTAACAGTAACAAGTCTCTTAACCACTAGATATCTCTGCTGCAGTTCTCAGTTAGTTGACTTCTCTATTTAATGTCACATAACAGTGCCACACCCCTCATAACCCACTTTTCCTCGTTAACAGCACCATGCCTCAAATTCACACTTGCAATATAGGTAAGATCTGTTCTCCGGGGTTTCTTGTATATCGGGCACTCGTACACCTTGCCGTCACTGACGGGCGGTGTGTTCTCAGCGAATATCCGGATCACTGGGAGGGGTGTAAAGAGGACCTTTGGAGGGGGCTCCACTAGTCGACTGTTCCTCCTGTCCCATCCAGCCCCGTCCAGGAATAACCCGTGTACAAAGACACCTTCTGGGGGTGGCGATGTGATGTCATCTTTGGTGTATTTTGTCATCTCGTTATTTAGGACAACTTGGTCGAGGGCCCAGCCCTTGTGTCCTCGTGTCACTTCCTGTCTCATGGCGGTCAAGAAGCCCTGTGGGAAAGGAGGAGAGTGTTAGAAAACATGTGGAAAGGGGAGTGTTAGTAGTGTTGTAGAAAACATGTGGGGCTGTCAGATGGGTTGGATTGGAGCCAGGAATTGGGTTAAACACAGTGAAACACATGGAAACACATGTACCTGAGGGTTAAAGAATCCGGTCATCCAGAAGACGTTAGGTCGACCTGTAAAGCACCAAGAGTGGAACTGACTGTTCCGCTCGATTAGCTCAGTAAACCAGAACCCAATAGTGCTGCTATCCCAACTCAATTTGGTCCAAGAAGGGGGCACTTTGGCATCGTATATGCTGTCCAGGGCCTCCCTGAGTTTCTCACTCATGATGATAGTGCCCTCTATGGCCAGTTTTAGGTCCGTTAGGGTGGTTCTAACACACAATATCACTCTCTGCATCCTATCCAGCTCCTGCTTTAGGAATATGTTCATGGAGGACAGGGCCCCCATTTCATTAATCCTCTCCCTCACTTCATGTGGTATGTAGTCAGGGGGTAGTTTAGATAACATATCATCAGCCATCCTCTGTACAAAGGTCTCCCTTGTCTCCCCCAGCCCTGCACTACTCTCCTTGGGCTGGATATTCAGCACGGTATCAAGGATGTCCCTGGCGGTCTTGCTCTGGTAGGTGATGTTCGCATTGGGGTGAAGTCCAAACACTTCCGGGGAGTCCACAGGGGGTAACTTTTCAATAAAGTCCAGGTACTGCTGGACAGTTTTACAGACGGGGATGGTGTAAGGTTTCCCCGGGTCCCCACCACCACTGGCCCAGAAGAACTGGAATCCAGGCTGGAACATGTCCTCTTTAAACCACGCCTTGCAGAACATCTTCAGTAGTCTCTTGTCCATGTCGTCAGTGACCCTGCCCCCGTACTGCACCTCTCCAATCATGTACCTCACTGTGCTCCAATTAACACCGTGTCGGGGGTCCATATCATCCAGATGGTTCTGTACAAACTGGATGGAGGCAGTCAGATCAGCCTGATTAAACTCGTAAGGGATGTTCCAACCGAGAGGTCCGAACTTTCTTCTCTCCTGGACGACAGTATGTAACATGGCCACTGTGTACAACATGGGCTTCCACTGTGGCATGTTAGTGATATCCAGTTGGTCCTGTGTGATCCCATTGTAGGTCCTCTTTACTCCCGCTTTGACCCCCTGGGGTGGTTCGTTGGTATACTTGAGGCCTATTTGAAGTAGGTTGATTGGGAACTGTGCGTGACACTCAGTGGTTGCCCATAATCTGAAACTCTCGTGGACTGGGCTGGTTGGCTCGGTTATGGTCTGCAGGAGTTCCTCCATAAAGTTGAGTCCCAAATGGCAGTTTTGGAGTAACACCCACCCACCTTGGGACATGGAGTTCTGGAGGAGCCGCCGGGCATGGATCTCCTGGCCCTGGCCCATGGAGACTGCCTTACAGTCAACCTTCAACTTCTTAGCCAGACTGTCTATCTGAGCAGTGGGGTCACTCCCCATCGATAGGAAACAGATGAGAGGGGTTGCCGGGTCACTCTCCCCCCACATAGTGTGGAAATCGAGGATGACCCCATCGGCAAACTTCTGTCCCAGGGCATCGACGACGAACTTGCGGGCCTGGGCAATAGTTCTATCTGGGCACCAGGATCTGATTAGGAGGAGCCGTTTAAAGACGTCCAGTGAGTTCTGGTATCCGTCAGGTATTATCCCTTCCTCCGGGGCGTCACCGTCATACCACTGCTTCCAGGTCTTCTC
>AVPN01000261.1:42253-56451 GCA_000695325.1 Pleurobrachia bachei | reverse complement strand
TAGTCTCCCAACCAACGTGGACGATAAAAGCTTTTCCGTCAAATGGTCTTGTTTTTCCAACAATCAATCGCTATTAAATTAGCCACTGTCTGACATATCAGCCTGGCGAGTTGTTTGGTGGAGATACATGCCCCTTCCACAATGCGTCAATGCAGCCATGTGTTCATATGACCCATTGGAGCTTGGCTATGCCATTGCTGTCCCATAGCCAATCCCATGTCTGTGATAATTCGTTAAAATCCGAATGATCCCGGCAGCTCCATACAATTCTCACCTGCAGGACATCTCTCCCAGGAACGAACACAAGTAAATAACCAATCAGGAATCTTTATTTAGGTCGCCTGACTGGTTGTCAGCCAATCAGGCACCAGCATTTCGGTCGGCTCCTGAGCTCTCCCCTGCCATTAATCCGTCCCGGGCTAATGTTATGCATCTTATGTATGGGGATTGGGGAGCGATGAGTGATAAGAGATGCGGTAATGCACAATCAAGCTGCCTTTAGAGGGATCAGAGGGAGATGGAGAGAGAGAGTGAGAGAGAGAGTGCTAGGTGTTATTATATGGTACTACTTGCTGCGGCATTGCCTTGCCCCTCGTGAATAGCTTATGCAATATGCAATAATCATAATATTTAACAATAGACACATGGGCACCAAGTCATCAGCTCAGTAAATAACAATGGCTTATATGGCACATACGTCTGATGTAGACAGACAACTATATAGTTAACTAATACACGTATCTGAATTATTATAGTATTGTCCAGATAATCGGGATGTCATTGCAGGTTTGTAGTCTGTTATATATGAGTCTGTTTGTCATTATGTGGGCCATAACTCATAGTGCACCAGCAGCAGCTGCACTAATGGGCACACACCGATATAAGATTGTTACAAGTTATACACTCTACACGCTGCCCAAAAAGTACCACGCCAATTAGGTCCATCCTTCCACGATCTTCTTTGCCCAAAAATGAACAAAGATGTCTTAAATAGTTTCCTACTCAAAAAAACCAAAGGTGTCCCTACTCCCTACTATATCATTTTCCTTTCTATAAAGCAGCTTGGCACTAGCCTTTTAGTTGTTCTCCCGTTTACCACACACAACGATCAAAGGACCATCCTGCACCTTTCACTAAACTGTATAATTCGGTAACCGCCCCACCCGTTGAATGAGAGAACATTGATGTTGGTGGTGGGACTATATTTCTTTGACACGTCAAAACATCATGTCGTTATCCCTCGCGTTTCCTAGTGGGTGATCCATTTATGATTGTCACCTATTATAAGGTATCCCCATGTTGTCACCTTGTGCCTTTTTCCCTAATATAACCATATACTTTTTGTATTAAACTTTCACTAAATATTTGCGCCCCCAACTAATATTTCCCATACCTATCACTTTTTGACAGTTTCCTTTACCACTTTGCCCCTAATTAAATATATCCCTAATCGAATTTATCCAACTAATGACACATTACTCGATTTACCGGGCTTGTCGTGGGAAAGGTTTTATACCGGTAAATCGGCAAGGAACTTTAACATGATGCAGTCGAGATTTGATTGAGAGAATCACGCTATATCGAGATACACGCTATATCGAGATACACGCTATATCGAGATACACGCTATATCGAGATACACGTTCCTATATCGACAGTCTATAAGTATACAGCTGAAGTAGAATCAAATTAGGAATTCCCATGCTGATATAAATTATTCGTTATAATTTTTGGTGGCCTGCTGCAGTACGCTCTCTTTATGTATGCAGTTAGCAGTACCCAGATCTCTCCCACCGCATTGTATTATATCTGTGAGGGTCTGAAAGATCAACCCGCTCTCTGTTGGCGAAGTTTCCATGTAGAGGCTTAGTTAGAGAATGGATAGATGGTTGTTGCTAAGTGGACATGAGTATTGTTTCTGACTGAGTGTTCCTAAGTTGGCCTTTTGAATTGTGACCTCGATGTTCATTGTGTTACCCTTCTTCAAAATTAAACTTCTCCCTAAACAACTTCTGTAATTTCCTTGGTAACGAAGTTACCCCTCCCTCGTGGGAAAGGTTTTATACCGGTAAATCGGCAAGGAACTTTAACATGATGCAGTCGAGATTTGATTGAGAGAATCACGCTATATCGAGATACACGCTATATCGAGATACACGCTATATCGAGATACACGCTATATCGAGATACACGCTATATCGAGATACACGCTATATCGAGATACACGCTATATCGAGATACACGCTATATCGAGATACACGCTATATCGAGATACACGCTATATCGAGATACACGCTATATCGAGATACACGCTATATCGAGATACACGCTATATCGAGATACACGTTCCTATATCGACAGTCTATAAGTATACAGCTGAAGTAGAATCAAATTAGGAATTCCCATGCTGATATAAATTATTCGTTATAATTTTTGGTGGCCTGCTGCAGTACGCTCTCTTTATGTATGCAGTTAGCAGTACCCAGATCTCTCCCACCGCATTGTATTATATCTGTGAGGGTCTGAAAGATCAACCCGCTCTCTGTTGGCGAAGTTTCCATGTAGAGGCTTAGTTAGAGAATTGATAGATGGTTGTTGCTAATACAGTCGGACCCCGATTTAGTGACATCCTCGGGGGAAAGGGTTTTGGTCACTAAATCGGGGTGGCCACTAAATCGGGGTCAAATACCGTTAATTTTCTATATCGGGGGAAATTTCTCCTGTCACTAAATCGGGGTGTCACTAAATCGGGGGTCACTAAATCGGGGTCCGACTGTATAAGTGGACATGAGTATTGTTTCTGACTGAGTGTTCCTAAGTTGGCCTTTTGAATTGTGACCTCGATGTTCATTGTGTTACCCTTCTTCAAAATTAAACTTCTCCCTAAACAACTTCTGTAATTTCCTTGGTAACGAAGTTACCCCTCCCTTGCGTGAAGCACGCCAAACGAAGGCCGAACAGAATGTGAGGTATCTTTGATACCAAGTAATTTCCGGGGACTTATAAAAGCACCGTACCCACAAATACCCATGGTAAAATATTGATACACGTGGGCCATTACATGTACACAGTGTAGTTACCTAGTGTGTGTTATAATAAAGCATATAATATAACGGGTCTAGATCATCACGATTTCTTCTTTTGTGTCTATGTACGTATGAGATGTTTATATGCTAAATGGCAATCAACACAGCTCGATTATATTATGATGTAAATAGCTTTTCATCTTTTCATCCTTGATTTATGTTTAACAAACCAAGATCTGCCCCCAATCTGCCCGTAGGACGAGAAAATTTGATACATAACATATCAGCTAGTGAATTGATAATAAAAATCATGTTCTTATACGTTTTTTTGTTGACTCAACAAACGTTTTTGATTAATAATAGCTTCCCCTTTTCACAACACCGTGATACAAGTAATCTTGTATTATGCATGGCCTCTGTACTCGGTCTCGAATAGTTGATCTGCATAAAAAGTTGATCCATGACATACTATATCTTTATAAAAAGTTCTGATACTCGATTGGTTCATTCACGATTTGAATCTGTCAGGTTTCATCTCTCCATCTTCAGTGTGTCATCGAACAGTTCGATTTGTCCTTATATGAGCTGTTATCTAGAGCGTTTTTAAGAGAGAGAGACGGGCGTGTGAGACAAAGCTTGAAGTGGGTGCTAAAATCAGTTTAGCTTGACAATCTCTTCTTCTGTATACTGAAATACATCATCTTTTAAATATAGTCGCGCCGCCTGATATTTTAAATGATGGTATAATTGCGAAATGATCTAGAGGGTATGTATATAATCTGGTAGAGACATGCCAAAATGAATATCTTTAGGTGGTGTAGTTTGTTAATTGTACATGAAATGTCACTTCAAAGAGAATATATACTCAATCTTTGTAGGGTCGACTCACTTTATGTCATAGAAATGTCTTGTTTCATAGAGCTGTCTCAGTCTCGTACCAGACGCCATAGTTTTAATTCTGAGGAGCTGATTCGAGAAGTTTATAACAATAACGTGGTCTGGAGCTAGTCAGTGAGACATGAAAAGTCCTCGTTTTATCTACCCGATTCGCGAGCTTCCGAAGAACTTGAGTTTGAGAGAGTTCCCACATACAAATACATTGCAGTTGCCAGCTCTAAAGAAGTACCTGAAATATGCCAGTAATAAAGTGTTAAATGCCACCTCGATATCACTTTAGGTAGCTACCACCTCTTATTATTCATCTTACATTTTGCAAACTGCTTTTTTGCTTCCAGACTCCAGTCTTCGCACTTTTGTATTTTTTGTGTGTATTTGCTAGTTGAATCGCTATCTGTTCCACCACCAAGTGTGTAACTTTTATACTTTTTAACGGTCTTGTTGTGAATTTTATACACTTATATACAGTACGTGTGTCTACTGTCTGCAAACCTAGGATATGGTTAAACAGTTTAAGTTATCTTACTATCTCTTACCTATTTTTGGTTTCTCTATGGAAGCAACTGCGAAACTATGGTCTGTAGTTTAGATCTAATAGATGTAATCTATATTACTATAAACTAGAATGATATGGACGTTGGAAGTTAAACCATAATGGAAAGTATTCGCCAGAGAGATCCAAGTGGATCTCTCTGGCGAATACTTTCTCATTCTCAATATCAATTTCTCAATATCAATTTCATTTCTAACTGAGGTTTATTTTTATAGCCCCCATCCAGGACTCATCTTGTTAATGAATTCTTTTTGGCTCTAGATATATAGAAAACATTGCTGAGTTCAGACTTTCTCGTGCCATGTGCCCTCTTCTCCACCCTCCAATTGAAGAACTGAAAACAAGGCTAGATAGTATTCGCTAGTTGTTGTAAAAGTGACGCTTTCAGTTTTTTACGAACAGGCGACTCAAACAAGCTCCGTACTTACACCATCAAGCAATACATAGATAACTTACAGCAGGTCATTCAATGGCGAATTTAACAACAACAATACCACCAGTTCTACTGGAAACTGAAGAGGGGGAGGAGGGCGACATACTTATCAAGGAATTAGACACTTTCTTTGGGCGTAAGTTAACTTTTTTATTGCTCTCGCTTTAATTAGTTTCCATAACAACCAGAATTCCGATCTATATTTAACCAATCTACCTCCTATCCCAGTGATACTATGTTGTGTGTTGGTAACAGCTGTCATTGGAAATATCCTCACCTTCATCGTGGTGATTAGAATGAACTCTTGGAAGAGTTCTGCAATTCTATTTATTGCACACATGGCCATCGTGGATATCATCAACTCTGTAATCCTCACCCCTGTTAGCATTATTTCCCTCTTTAACTCGGAGAGACTGCCAATAAGCCGGGATTTTATTGAGGCCAACCAGGTATAATATAGGAGGAGGGAGAACTTTCCTAGTGGTTATTTTAATTATTTAACGCACCATTAGCTGAGTACTGTGTCACTTGGCACTCGCCCTGATATAGGAGTCGGGTGTGTTATCTAGGCAATTCCTGACATCTTTGTACCCTCTCTTCGATTTCATGGAAACGTTCATCGTATCTAACCAGGTCGGTGTGTTTATTTCAGTGGTTGTGTGATATAAATGGGTTTGTGTTTGTGGCGGTGAGAGTGCTGGTTCCCCTCACCAACCTGAACATCGCCATGGACAGGGCCGTGGCAGTGTCCATGCCACTCAACTATAACACTATAATGAGCACCTACTCTGTGGTAAGTTGTGTCTTCAAAAATCTCTCCAAAACTTCATCCAATTATGTATTACTAAACTTAAATTTTACTTAATTTAATTAAGTGTCCGTCTGATGGTTTCCCGATCGATATTTAGTGTTTTCAGTTCTTTTTACTCCTTTGACCAACATATACTTTTTCTCAGTTCTTACTTCTTGGAACAAACTGGCTGATAGCCTTAGTGTTCGCCTCCGTCAGTATCTACATTAACAACCACATGATAGAGGACCCCAGATCAAAGGCGCTGACTTACTTTTTTTACAATGAGTATACGACAATTTGCAGTGTGAAGCAAAATTGTTGAAACCGCTCCAAAGTGGCTATAGCCGTATGGCTCAAAAACGGTTATGGGCATACTTAATTATCGAATTATCTCTCGAAGCTGACAAGATGGCGACTTCTGCTTGGTCCCAATCGATTCTGCTGCACATTCTACTAATTTTAGTGCCCTCATTTTTGTTTCTACTCCAATCCAAAGCAAAGTTGCTATTTTTCGCAAAGGCTGAAAATACAGGCAAAAAGGGCGTGGTCATTTTGGGCACTTTCTTCACCTCGGTTGGAGTGGAAAATTTTTTTGATGTTTCTGGGACCCCATAGGAGTACAATGCAAGTTGAAGCACCTCTGTTATGTCTCAGTTTTTTATTTTAGCAAAAAGCGTCTGGCCTACCTGCCATGTGCCCTCTTCTCCACCCTCCAATTGAAGAACTGAAAACACGGCTAGATAGTATTCGCTAGTTGTTGTAAAAGTGACGCTTTCAGTTTTTCTAATTAGCAGTCTAACTTACAGCACGAACCCTTAAGTGTCAGGCGACTCAAACAAGCCCCGTACTTACACCATCAAGCAATACATAGATAACTTACAGCAGGTCATTCAATGGCGAATTTAACAACAACAATACCACCAGTTCTACTGGAAACTGAAGAGGGGGAGGAGGGCGACATACTTATCAAGGAATTAGACACTTTCTTCGGGCGTAAGTTATATTAACTTTTTATTGCTCTTAACTTTAATGAACTGGGAATATATTATAGTTGTCATAACAACCATAGACTACGTTTTTCAATCTATATATCTAACTGCAATATAACCCTCCCCGTGACACAGTGATACTATGTTGTGTGTTGGTAACAGCTGTCATTGGAAATATCCTCACCTTCATCGTGGTGATCAGAATGAACTCTTGGAAAAGTTCTGCAATTCTATTCATTGCACACATGGCCATCGTGGATATCATCAACTCTGTAATCCTCACCCCTGTTAGCATTATTTCCCTCTTTAACTCGGAGAGACTGCCAATAAGCCGGGATTTTATTGAGGCCAACCAGGTATAATATAGGAGGAGGGAGAACTTTCCTAGTGGTTATTTTAATTATTTAACGCACCATTAGCTGAGTACTGTGTCACTTGGCACTCGCCCTGATATAGGAGTCGGGTGTGTTATCTAGGCAATTCCTGACATCTTTGTACCCTCTCTTCGATTTCATGGAAACGTTCATCGTATCTAACCAGGTCGGTGTGTTTATTTCAGTGGTTGTGTGATATAAATGGGTTTGTGTTTGTGGCGGTGAGAGTGCTGGTTCCCCTCACCAACCTGAACATCGCCATGGACAGGGCCGTGGCAGTGTCCATGCCACTCAACTATAACACTATAATGAGCACCTACTCTGTGGTAAGTACACAGAAGTTTTTAGAGAGGTTTTGAAGTAGGTTAATACATAATGATTTCTTAAATTTTACTTAATTTAATTAAGTGTCCGTCTGATGGTTTCCCGATCGATATTTAGTGTTTTCAGTTGTTTTTACTCCTTTGACCAACATATACTTTTTCTCAGTTCTTACTTCTTGGAACAAACTGGCTGATAGCCTTAGTGTTCGCCTCCGTCAGTATCTACATTAACAACCACATGATAGAGGACCCCAGATCAAAGGCGCTGACTTACTTTTTTTACAATGAGTATACGACAATTTGCAGTCCAAACCTTATGGTCGATGATCACTATTTCTGGTTTCTGGCCATTCTTAACGGTATATATTGAAATGCAACAAAATTATATATCTTGACTTCAAAATTCTATTTTGACTAGCACAATATTGGCCCCATAACTTTATAGTGGCTAAATAATAAATCCGTATCCAAAGTTTTTAATGAACAACAGAAAATAAAACGTTCCTCTGTTTCAGTGGTAACAGTTATAATACCGTTCCTGGGAGTCCTGGTATTATCTTTGTTTGTTATATTCCTGTTACAGGGCAGCTCTCCTGTGACAAAGTAAGCTAATTAATTAGTAAATTAAATCACTTATAATTCTAGTTCTGCAACAGATCACAATATCCAAACATTCACTTCAAATATCTACATAGTAGAGTCGATAAGTAGATCTTACCCTCTCAATTGTTCCAGTTGACCAAGAAGGCAACCCATACCCTGCTGATGGTAGTGATACTTTATCTGATGCTCTGGAGTCCTTTTGTCGTCCTTTCCATTATTGATATATCCGGATTTATGGTGAGTGGCGTAATATCTATCACAAACCTTTTCCTTAAATGTGCTTAAACAATTTCATTGTCTACTGTATTAATAGTGTACTGACGTACTGTCAATAATTATCCAACGCTTCAGGAACACGTTCCAGTTAAGATTCAGATGTATACAGTAACCGTGGCAACAATCTGTATCTACGTTAACTCCGCAACCAATCCCCTCGTTTTTATCACCCGATCTGAGAAATACCGATCGGTTATCTGTCAGAGTCGGAATTTCTTCACCAAACGCCTCATGACATATAGGTGAGTATTATTGCTACGACCGTGTTTAATCCTACCTAGCAGGAATCGACCGAATCAGGAAATACTAGTATCTGATTGGCTGATAAACAGTCACGTGACCTAAATAACGAGTTTTGATTGGTTGATTGGTTGTTTACTTGTTTCGGTCGGTTCCTACTACCTAGTTGCTACCTGGGCTAAAATGTTGCTTATAAGCCCATAGCTAAAAGCTTTTTTATACCTTTTTTATCTCTACATATGAAATTAAATCGTATACCAACATTTCAATACTAATGGTATACTATAAGGAGTTTAATGGTCAAACTAATATGAAACTTGAAATAGTTAAAGATTCTATGTAAATAAGCATTTTTATTGGGGTCAGTAGAGAGATCCAATCGCATGTCTAGTGTTTAAAGGAATTCAAGACTGGGTATAGAATATAGATCAAATTAATTTTTCTCTAGCGTACGCCAGAGCTAATACAGCAGGGCATCGATCTCTTCTTCCTACAAAATCTAACGTCATCCTTCTAGGTTTCACAGCACTAATAAAATTTCGCCAATATCAATTGGAATGGATACTAGGTACTATATTTGTAGCGGCTCCCTTTTTGTCCGTGTAATAAGTGTAATTAGTGTGTAATTAGAGTCTACTTAGTGTAATGAAAAGGGTTTGGCTGGCCCAAAGTGCTGTCCATGTTGAACTTGTTTCTAATTGCCTTGTAAAATATGTAGTTGTTTGACGTCAACTTATTGTGTGTTTTTAACCGATTCATGGGATCCATTAGAGCCATTACAATTATATTTACTAAAAGATGTAATAAAGGCACTATTAGTATTACACAACCAGGCCACAATTGGTTAGGTCATTTTAGTTATAATAGGACCACCCACGTCCCTTTACGTCCCACACGAGGGACACATGTGACATGTGACATGTGGCGGCTACATAGTCATCTTCGTGGGCACTGCCCACGAAGATGACTATGTAGCCGCCACCCACTGGGCAGTCAGTATAATTTGACATTTTCTATTTTGAATCTGCAGCACCGGTGATGAACTACTTCAATGGAATAGATTTAGACAAATTTCTTTTGCATGAATTATTACATCAAGATGTCAGAGCTGCTCGAATCAAGTGGGGAGTTTTCAGAGCAATTGATAGAATTTAGTGGTGGTAGTCAAAATTACTGGCTATTTTTTTTTAAACTTAAACGTTTTTATCTTAATTACATTATATAAGGTTATACGAATCAAAACAAATATATTTGGACTGATTACAGAAGGCTACTGCAGTCGCTTATTTTGGCTAAAATTTAGTGTTCTGACAAGAGGTTCGCCCGTTAGCCTAAAACATGTACCCGCCGCTAAAACATGTACCCGTTGGGGATTTTTCGAGCTAACTTCTGAACTTTACGTCATAGAAAGGTTTACAACCACTATAATCGATGCAGAATTTAACGCCGAGAAAGATGGTTCTATTAATTTTGTTCTAGGGCGTTCCTGAAACCCATAAAAGCCAAAAAACCTAAAAAACCTAAAAATCCTAAATTTAGGATTTGAGCACTAAACATTTTTTTCACTTCTAATTAGACACCAAAGACTATTCTGACCAAGTTTCATCAAAATCGGGGCTGTTCTCTCTCACTTTAAACAATTTCATTGTCTACTGTACGTACTGTCAATAATTATCCAACGCTTCAGGAACACGTTCCAGTTAAGATTCAGTTGTATACAGTAACCATGGCAACCATCTGTATCTACGTTAACTCCGCAACCAATCCTCTGGTTTTTATCACCCGATCTGAGAAATACCGCTCGGTTATCTGTCAGAGTCGGAATTTCTTCACCAAACGCCTCATGACATATAAGTGAGTATTATTGCTACGACCGTGTTTAATCCTACCTAGTAGGAATCGACCTAATCAGGAAATACTAGTCCCTGATTGGCTGATAACCAGTCACGTGACCTAAATAACGAGTTCTGATTGGTTGTTTACTTGTTTCGGTCGGTTCCTACTACCTAGTTGCTACCTGGGCTAAACTGTTGCTTATAAGCCCATAGCTAAAAGCTTTTTTATACCTTTTTTATCTCTACATATGAAATTAAATCGTAGACCAACATTTCAATACTAATGGTATACTATAAGGAGTTTAATGGTCAAACTAATATGAAACTTGAAATCGTTAAAGATTCTATGTAAATAAGCATTTGTAGTGGGGTCAGTAGAGGGATCCAATCGCATACCTTAGTATTTTAAAGGAATTCAAGACTGGGTATAGAATATAGATCAAATTAATTTTTCTCTAGCGTACGCCAGAGCTAATACAGCAGGGCATCGAAGTCTTCTTCCTACACAATCTAACGTCATCTTTCTAGGTTTCACAGTAATAATAAAATTTCGCCAATATCAATTGGAATGGATACTAGGTACTATATTATACTTGTAACGGCTCCCTTTTTGTCCGTGTAATATGAGTGTTTAATTAGTGTGTAATTAGTGCCTAATTAGTGTAATGAAAAGGGTTTGGCTGGCCCAAAGTGCTGTCCATGTTG
Source organism: Pleurobrachia bachei (assembly GCA_000695325.1). Lineage (NCBI taxonomy): Eukaryota > Metazoa > Ctenophora > Tentaculata > Cydippida > Pleurobrachiidae > Pleurobrachia > Pleurobrachia bachei. The sequence goes on along the minus strand of AVPN01000261.1, from coordinate 45,404 downwards.
AACTTGTTTCTAATTGCCTTGTAAAATATGTAGTTGTTTGACGTCAACTTATTGTGTGTTTTTAACCGATTCATGGGATCCATTAGAGCCATTATAATTATATTTACTAAAAGATGTAATAAAGACACTACTAGTATTAGTATTACACAACCACAATTGGTTAGGTAATTTTAGTTATAATAGGACCACCCACGTCCCTTTACGTCCCACATGAGGGACACATGTGACATGTGTCGGGTCGTGGCTACATAGTCATCTTCGTGGGCAGTCAGTATAATTTGACATTTTCTATTTTTAATCTGCAGCACCGGTGATGAACTACTTCATTGGAATAGATTTAGACAAATTTCTTTTGCATGAATTATTACATCAAGATGTCAGAGCTGCTCGAATCAAGTGGGAAGTTTTCAGAGCAATTGATAGAATTTAGTGGTGGTAGTCAAAATTACTGGCTATTTTTTTAAAACTTTAACGTTTTTATCTTAATTACATTATGTAAGGTTATACGAATCAAAACAAATATATTTCGACTGATTACAGAAGGCTACTACAGTCGCTTATTTTGGCTAAAATTTATTTTCTAATTCTATTTTGAATATATTGCTGTACCCTCACAAGTGCTCTCTGAGCATTCCCCGCTGCAGGCTAGAACAGCAACAATCTACCACAATGGGTGGTAACACCACGGTGGCAACAACAGCACAATCAACCACCATAGTCCCTGCTGATTTATTGAGTAAGGGGGAACACTCAACAACCGCTGATAATACAAACACTTCCCCCTCCTCCTCCAGCTTGCCGCATTACAACCAGCAGAGCATTGGTGCAACCAATAATAGTTACACTCGAGTCACCACACTGAGCTCACCCAGAGCTCCTCCCCATGTTCGGTAGTGTAGTTTGTGTGTGTGTGCATGTGTGTGTGAAGATTGACTTCGAGGGACTCTCGAGATTTGTAGACCCTTCCCAGAGATTCTGAAGCACGGTTTATAGCATCTTTCATCAAACGGCATCGTTTTGTTCAACACGGCCTTGCATAGCATATATTTAAGAAAATAATAATCGATTCTTATCGAAATTGGCCGTGCTGATTGTCATTAAATGTGGATATATTTACATTTTGAGTGGAAATGCTGAACGCTGAATCAAATCCTGAAAATCTGATTTTCGCTGCTGCACGTGTGTGCTTTTTTCTACTCCTTCATAAACATAATTGTATCATCTTAGCAGAGACCAGGAACCGGCGAGATCGGTGGTGCAGCAAAACGTGGTGGCTACCGAACACGATAACAACTCGCACGAGGATAAAACTGAGACTTTCCTGTGATATATCTTCAGGACAATATGAAGACTTTTAACATACACATTGATCGGAACTCTCTATAAACACTGTTCACATTCTATGGATGACACTAGAATAATGTAGCCATTTTTTATATCTTAGTTGAATTTGAATCCTAGTGTGTAAAACTATTTTATGATTTGAGAGATGATGCTAGCTAACAGTAACTACAAATAGAGAAGAGCTGTGTTGCTGTGGTTTAAATTTATCGTCTACCGTGTAGAGCTGAGCATGTTTATTTCAGGAACCTACCGAATCAGGAAATACTGGTCCCTGATTGGCTGGTAACCAGTCACGTGACATAAATAACGAGTTCTGATTGGTTGTTTACTTGTTTCGGTCGGTACCTGGTTTATTTATATTAAATTGTAGTTTAGGGTGTGTAACAATTTTCAACTTGGTGAATTATAACTTTTGAAACAATTATAGCAGTATGTGTAGTATTATATATAGTGGAGGAATTCTAATAACATAATTTAATAGTGCATGTTTAGAAGAATCATTAGTATTGACTTTTTGTCATCTCAGGTTTTTGGGCAGGAATGTGATTGACTGTGATTAAATTTAAATTATTAGTGTTTAATTATGACTGCTTGTCAAAACAAAACAAAAAACACAGCGTTTAGTTCTTTAACCTATAAATCATGGTTACGGATTGGTAATGTGGTTCTCGCTGATCTCTTTTCCGACAGACTCCATTTAGACTGACCAGAGTGCTCTGACAGGTTGGGCACATTTCATTTGAATCTCGTCCAACATTTTCATTGTTACCAATAAAACAATAGAAACGCAGTGGATTTCCGTGTGTAATAAAAGTGTGTTCGGATTTGTATTTATATTTATATATATATGTCAAAAATCAACATTAAAAAAGCTAAGTACAACTGCACAGTTGCAGTTTGATCTGATATATCGTGTATGTATATATAGCAGGAACCGACCGGACCAAGTAAGCAGCCAATCAGCCAATCAGGGACCAGAAATTCCTAATTCGGTCGGTTCCTGCTATATACTCCGTGCACTACCTTTATACTCTACAGATTTGAAGCTACAAAAGATATATTATTGGGCCTCTTGGTAAATAAATACATATCTCTTCAATAAAAGAATATAAGAATAATTGACTGTCTCCTTTTATTTTCCACTATTATGTCAGATAAAAAACCCAGATTTCCATCACTCTATAACACAAAAAAACTAAACGTCTGATTTGGCTAGCTAATATCCTTTAACTCCCATAATTCTGTTTGGACTCTCATGCCCATGCCTCGATCATATCCCCCTACTGCTAGTTCCCCCTATATCTCTCATCACTCTGTACTTGTATAAAACCTTAGATCTCCAAATATCTATCCAGCCAGGCAGATGTAGTTTAACAGTTCTATAGGTTCAACCCTGTGATTGCAACGAAACACTTTAGCTCTCCCTCCTCTTGAGAGGAAAATAACGCTTTCCCAGATGTCATACGAAAATATGTTGTCACAAAGGGATAATAAACCTTCCTCCACGGCTCGATATATGTCATTGTGATATCTATACGTGTTGAATGAAAAGTCCCAGAGCCAGTGTCAGAGCTATCGTAAAGAGTGAGACGGGTGAGGTGGTGACGGATTTCGCAGGAGCCAATGAGATTGTGCATGTTGTCCGCGGCAATCATTGCTCGGCAGTTCTTGTCGTTCCCTGTGGAGAAGAAGGAGGAATTAGTTTCGGGAATTTAACATCGAGAGTTGGCTATGGATTTTCTGAAGACTTAAAAACCAATGATTATCACTGCGCTGGCAAGCGCAAAGGTGGCCCCATCCATCCCCC
>AVPN01000261.1:10339-30161 GCA_000695325.1 Pleurobrachia bachei | reverse complement strand
CTTACCCCATCGATGATCCGTAACCCGGGCCGGGCAAAGGTGTCAGTTTTTCAACAAAAGTGGTCACCTTTTCAGCCAACTAATTTCTGTTAGTTTTTGGCATAATAATAATATAATAATAATAATATATATATATAATATATATATAATGTAATAACAATAATAATAATAATATATTGGTTCTTTAGTTAGGTTATGTAGTCATATATATATAATATAATAACAATTATAATATATTGGTTCTTTAGTTAGGTTATGTAGGGTCGGGAGCAAGGGTAGCCCATTTGATTTGGGCATCCCTGTAGTTGCCCCGTCCCACAATTTGGCTCTGATGGTTAGTAGTTGCAGGGGCACGTAAGCGCCCCTGGGTATGCTCTCCGTATAATGAAGTCTGTAGACACTATCGCTCGCTACACCCCTCTCGAGAGATGGGGTGTGCTAGACGTTAGCCGCGGCCTGCATTCCATTAGGCGTAGGAGGGAATCTCACCAAAGGAGGCCCTAGGTAGGGCAACCCCAGGGTTAACTAACTAACCCTCTCCTCTTTAAAGATTGGTCATGTTTCATGTTTAGCGTCAATTTTTTTTTTTTTCTTTAAAGATTGGTCATGTTTAGCGTCAATTTTGACCCACTATTCCTTAAATGCTGATACTCGCGGGTATTTTCCATAAAACTAGGGACAATTGTCTGCCAGGGGCAACAAACGAGATGTAAATCGGTTCAGTAGTTACTTGCAGTCAGGTCTTGGAACAAGTTTACCCTAAAATCAATAACTGAGCGGAGGCCTATATGTGAGAATCGATCAGTCAGCGCGCGCTGCAGCTAGAGTGAATCCGTAGGTACACCGCAAGGTTACGGAGAGAGCGAGGTGGAGGGACACAGAGAGGGATGGACAGAGGGATGGAGGGACAAAGCGAGGGAGGGAGGGAGATGTATTTTACAGAGAGAGAAACATACGTCTCTCCAAAAACCTATCTTATTCTGCAGATAAATGAATAGATGCAGGATAGCATGCACACGTGAATATACATACTGCAGAGTCTTTGAGTTATGCTGATCCGAGAGAGGTCAACGAGAGACGAATGACGTGACTAACAACACGAGCCTGAATAATTAATGAATAAGAGATATCATGAGGTCATTCTACCTCAACTTTCAACCTTACATTTTAGCTCAATTGCACACGGTTTTTGGATGCTTATCAACTTACAAAAGCACCCAGGTAAGCTGATTTTAGTTGTTTAGCTGTGGTGACGCCTTGTGATGGTCACTAGGAACCCCATCCTTATACTCACCCACATTCGCAATGCTCACCCTAAGTCCCCAATACGAGGTGAATTGACAGATCTAGAACGCACAATTCAGTAGCAAAGATGGATGTAATGAAAGAATAAATGATCCAGCCCTCCCCACACACACACGGAATTTGCTTCTGAAAATATTGAATCATGGCAATGTGAGCATTATATGTAGGAGGAGGGGGGACAGAGAGGGACACGCATTATATTCTATGAAATCACCACACGGACAGTCAAGCAAATGGAGGGTGGAGAGAGAGAGAGAGAGAGAGAGGGGGTGTGAGAGAGAGAGAGAGAGAGTGAGAGAGTGAGAGAAAAAAGAGAAAGAGAATGATGGCTATTTATTGGAAGAAGTAGCACAATGACAAATCCAGGTATCGGCTCATCACACAGAGCGAACGAGAGAGCGGACGAGAGAGGGAGATGATGGAGTAATGACATACCATACGGTTTTGACATTTCTCTCTCTCTCTCTCTCTCTCTCTCTCACACACACACTCTCTGTCTCTCTTCTCTCTCTTCCATTCTGCTTTTGACTCACTATCGAGGGAGCAGGGAAAATTGCTTCTCAAATGATATGTGTTCTCTTTCCGAAATCTTTCTCCTTCCCTCTTTTTTATGAATATGAGATAGCACATGGATAGACCCCACGGAAGCGGGATGGATATATGTATTATACTTTCAGATTGATTAATGAACTTTTTGAGTTACTCCGTTCAACTTCAAGTTCAGCTAGAATGAACAATGTCTAGTGAACATGAAATGTGACTCACTGTATGAGGAGTATATGATATTGCATAAAACTAGTCAGGATCTGATTTATGGGGTCAAGGCCAAAAGAAGTCAGATCAATCCCGGATTTCAGGGCGTGGCGAGTTTGCCCCAAAAAGTGATTCAGATTGCCGAAAGATTCAATTGCAACCCAAGCAAAATACAATGTATTCATATGTATGAAATTATGGAGGCGTGGACAAGTCAATTGACTAGGTGATAACAGGCAAACTTGTTAACTTTTCAATTACACTTTGTACTACTAGGCCGGGTATGTTGCCAAAACTCTAATCTCTATGCTACCAACTGCAGGAGACTGCAAGGATACCAAGCTTCTTCTTAGGACCACACACTGTCACGTACTCTGTCTGGTGGCACCAAACCTCATTGTGCAGTCATGATTGTGCCCTCAGATTGGGGCGTATTTGGAAGGTTGGAAACTTAAAGTACAACCAATTAAGGGGTGTGAAAATAATGCATTTTAACTTTTAATACATATCACATGTGTATTATATACTGTAGCACAAGAAGATACTAAAAGAAAGCTTGTTCTTCTTCATATGGCGCTGAAATAGATGCATCTCTCTCTCTCTCTTTATATTTTTCACATTTTCTGTCATATTGTGTCAAACAAAAAAGCCCACACAAATTGTTCAATTGGGCCACACACATCTCAGCATTGTTTCTACCAGCAACTGACGGAAAACAACTAATCAGAACTCGTTATTTAAGTCACGTGACTGGTTATCAGCCAATCAGGGACCAGTATTTCCTGATTCAGTCGGTTTCCTGGTCTCTACTCAGCGGGTTGATCCATAGCAACATCCTCTACGACCACATCAGGTTCCAATTTAACATCCGCCTCCTCACCAGCAGCTCCCCCTGCTGCTGATGTCTCCCCCTCCTCCCCCAGTTTACCCTCTTTCTCCTGAGGACCAGCATCTCCCTTTTGGAGGTCTTCATAGGTCTGTGTGAAGACACTGTAGAGGGCGACACTGTCCATGAAGATTTGGGAACCATCAACGTTGTATTCTTGTGCGTTCTTGAACATAAGGTAGAAATCACTGGCCATGTCTTCAAGCGACCTGAAGGAGGTGGCTGTTAGTTTTGAGTCAGATTTGGGGAGGAAAATGTAGATCAGGTTCGAATCTTTTGAAGGTACTATACTGTATACTCGACTCTGAGCCCTAATCCTTACGGGAATAAATCCTTACGGGCCGGAGCCCCGGAGGGGGATATATTATGTGGTATATCGAGGGGTACACCAACCTGTATCGATGTTGGTGTATGCCCTGTTTGATCTTCTTCAGATCAATTGGCTTCTTAATGAGCTGATAGTAATCAGGTAGTTCTCGCTTGGAGGGCAGTTTCATAAACATTTCTGAGAGTTGTCTTTCCTCAGGATCTTCGTAGTTCGCCACCTGAGAGAAGACGGGAGGGGGTGAGAGAGGATACAATTATACCTCCATTAATTTTTTTAGAATACTGTACGTAGATGGTATAAAGGGGGTTCAGCCACCCGCCCTCTGCTGATAGTGATTCTACAATTTACCTGTTGCCACAACCATTTCAGTTGGTGTGTCAGGATGGGAGGATTTGGGGGGAGTTTCTCTGATGAAATCCCAGATGGACGGCCTCTCTTTGCTGCCTCCCCTCCCTTGCTCTTTCGACTTCGCTTCTTTGTAACTACTAATGGGAAGAGAAATGTGGTTAGAAACACCATTCATATTAGCTACTTATTTGATTAATTATTTAATTAACTAATTAAGTATGTAGTAATTTAATTAATTAGTTAATTACCTGGTTCGTCATCCTCGTCATCATCATCAAAATACACAGCTCCATCATTCTCCTTCCTCTTCCTCTTTCTCCTCTGTCGATCCTCCAACTCTTCCAACCGTCCCTCTTCTATGGCCTTACTCCACTGCTTGTCAGTCAGACACTCACTGTAATCCACATCTTTCCTCGATCTACTACCCTTTCCTGATAAATGAGAGTTTTTATTATAACCCAAATTCACCGCTGTCAGAGCATTGGCCTGACCCTATTCTCATTTCTCTCAAATATCAGAGCGTGTAAGAACTGGGGTCAGAGCATTGATACTGTATAGAAACAATCCTTTAGAGTGCAGGGGTAAAGAGACACTTACCGTACACCTTGTCATCATCTTCCTCTTGCTGAATTGCCTCCACCTCCCACTCTGTCCGCTGTAACCAGTCCGGTAACTCGCTATCCTGAGGAGAGAGAGTTGGTTACAAAATAACAACCTTCACACGCTGGCAAGGGAGGGGTTAGTTTGTCACCAAAGGAGAGGGAAGGGGGAGAGGGAGAATAGAAGAAGGAAAAAAGAGAGAGACATCACTTTATCTCTAAGTGAAGTTATACCTGCATAAGTTTGGTGGTGGGAGGGCGGCTAGCCTCTAATTCCTTGCGCTCTTGATCCATCTTACAAAACAAGGTGTATTCATCATCACTCCTCATAATGTATCTGAATAGGGAGAGAGAGAGATTAATATATGTATTAACTAGGGGAAAGAGGGGAGATGATACACGTAGATTAAACTAATTACGTCATTAATTAGTTAATTAATTTATTGGTTAATGGGGTATTTTTGATAGTTGGGAAAACCAGTGCCTGCTGAAGATCACTAGGAACCGATGACTCAGACAATGACTGATTTACAAGAGCAGTCAGTAGAGGGGACAGCTGTGAAAGACACCGTTTCACCACATCTGTTGGCATAGGATCCAGTCCACAATGCTTGTTAGCCATGTCCTTCACCATCCGCTTAATTTCATCATTGGTGATAACCTTAAATTCCGTCCATGTGCTTTTGCAAGATCCCTCTTTGTCCACTGACTTAGCCTCCTCAATCCGGTTCCTCAAATCCACAGACTTAGCCTCCACAGTCCATTTCCTCAAATCCTCTGACTTAGTCTCCTCAGTCCGTTTCCTCGTATCCACTGACTTAGCCTCCTCTTTCCAGTTCCTCTCATCCACAGACTTAACCTCCTCAGTCCCTTAATTAGCTAATTAATTAATTAACTAACTAGTAATTACCTGGTTCGTCATCCTCATCATCATCGTCAAAATACACAGCTCCATCATTCTCCTTCCTCTTCCTCTTTCTCCTCTGTCGATCCTCCAACTCTTCTAGCCGACCCTCTTCTATGGCCTTACTCCACTGCTTGTCAGTTAGACACTCGCTGTAATCCACATCTTTCCTCGATCTACTGCCCTTTCCTGTTAAATAAGAGTTTGATTTAGTTATCACAACCCGACTCTCAAATAGCGGAGCGCGCACAAACTGTGATCAGAAACAATCCTTTAGAGGGTAGGTAAAAACACACTTACCGTACACCTTGTCATCATCTTCCTCTTGTTGAATTGCCTCCACCTCCCACTCTGTCCGTTGTAACCAGTCCGGCAACTCGCTATCCTGAGGAGAGAGATAGAGTTGGTTAGAAAATGACTACCTTCGCGCGCTAGCAAGGTAGGGGTTATTTCCTTACTGAATAGGATAGAGAAGGGGAAGAAAGAAAAAGAGAGATACAACTTTATCTGTATCATGTGTATGTGAAGTTACCTGCATGAGTTTGGTGGTGGGAGGGCGGCTAGCCTCTAATTCCTTCCTCTCTTGATCCATTTTACAAAACAGGGTGTATTCATCATCACTCCTCATAATATATCTGAAGTAGGGAGAGAGAGATTGATATGTATTAAGTAGGGGAAAGAGGGGAGATGATACAGTTTATCTGAAATAGGGAGAGAGATTGGTATGTTAACTAGGAGAGAGAGGGGAGATAATACAGTTTATCTGAAGTAGATTAAACTAAACCATCTCACTAATTAACTAATCAATTGATCAACTAATCACCTCACTAATTAACTAATTTGTTCCTCGCTAATTATCTAAATACTTCACTAATTATCTAATCACCTCACTAATTATCTAAATACCTGTTCAAGAGATCATCATCAGGCAGATCATCCTCCTCAAGATCGTCATCTTTGTCGTTGTTAAGAATACTTTCCAGCATGTGTCTCCTCTCCACGGAGGTTGAGCTCTGGTTGAACATACCCGCCTGGATAATCTTCTCGTCCATGTTCAACTTGAATCTGGGGAGATTGGTACAATAACAAGGGGGAGAGGTGGTTGAGGGGAGGGAGAGATTGGTACAATAACTAGAGAGAGAAAGAGAGAGAGAAAGAGAGAGAGGGGAGAGAGATTGCCGATAGGTACAATAACTAGGGATAGAGAGTTTGATAAACAAGTTGAAACATGGAGGTTGAGGGTCCCCAAGCTCTACCCGGCCTGGTTATAAGTTATATAAGTTGATATTTTAACTTACTTTGCGGCAGCTAGAATCTTCTCCTCGACACTGTTCACGGTCATTAGCCGGAGAACTCTCACCTCGTTCTTCTGTCCGATCCTGTGAGCTCGATCTTGCGCCTGGGGGTGGATTGGGGTGTTAAGTGTTGTAAGCGGGGGGCGGTGAGCTCGATCTTGCGCCTGGAGGGGTGTTGTTAATGGTATGTTAGTGGTATGTTCTGACGGATCCTGTGAGCTCGATCTTGCGCCTGGAGGAGGGGTGGAGGAGTGTTGTTTGTGTTATGTTCTAACCGATCCTGTGAGCTCGATCTTGCGCCTGGAGGGGTGTTGTTAATGTTAGTGTAGGGTGTACGCATACTCGATTAGAACACTAACTCAGTGTTCTAACCGGGGTGCGGTGAGAGAGGGTCGAGCAAGGAGGAGTGTTATCAAGAGAGATGTGGTGAAGTAATTATGTGTTGGTATACATGCACCGGGTATTGTCTGTCTGTATTCTGTCTGTCTTTCTGTCAGTCTGTATTTACCTGCATATCTTGATGGGGATTCCAATCGCTATCATAGATCACAACGGTATCAGCCACCTGCAGGTTCAACCCAAGACCACCTGCCCTGGTCGACAACAAGAAGATATCATGATCAGATCCAGCCGCACAAAACTCTTTCAGTAACTCCTCTCTGCTCTCACTCTTTGTGCTACCATCTAGCCTCAGGAACTTGAACCCTTGGTCCCGGAGGAAATCCTCCAGGATGTTCATAAGATTTGTCATTTGACAGAAAATGAGGACTTTGTGGTTAGTCGCTTTCAGTTTGGGTAGGATTCGGGAGAGTAGGTCGAATTTACCAGCTGCCCTTGTACCTAGCAATGCTCTCTTCCATGGTAGGGAACATGAAGGGATGGTTACCATGGTTACCCAGCTATATTACCATGGTTACCCCCACCTAGTTACCTAGCAATGCTCTCTTCCATGGTAGGGAACATGAAGGAATGTTTACCATGGTTACCCCCTATGTTACCATGGTTACCCCACCTAGTTACCTAGCAATGCTCTCTTCCATGGTAGGGAACATGAAGGGATGGTTACCATGGTTACCCAGCTATGTTACCATGGTTACCCCCACCTAGTTACCTAGCAATGCTCTCCTCCATGGTAGGGAACATGAAGGGGTGGTTGCAAATCTTCCTCAGTTGCATAATAGTGTTAACTAGAAGGCGAGTACCGGTCTTGTTCCCTGATTTATTGGCATCTGTCGTGGCGCCAGCGTCAGTAAGCAGGACGCCCCTCTTCTGCATGTGCCTGGGGGGAGGGGGAAGTTAGAAATAAACTGGATTATAACGGGGGAGATGGGGAAATGAACAGGGTTATACTCCTGTCATCATTCCCAAACTTTTGTTAACAAGGATGGTTAAAATTTGGTGTTATAATGATTTAGCACGCATCTCACATACACCTGTAGGCTGTACCACCTGTAAAACACCTGTATTTACCTGTACATGTGTTTCTGTAGAGCGGACATGTCACACTTGATAATATACTCTGTTTTCTCTGGTAGCTGACTTTCAACCTCTCTCTTTAACCGACGGAGAAGGAAGGGCCGGAGGACCTTGTGTAGTCGTCGGATAATTAGAATCTTCTCTTCCTCGTTCAGTTCAACCTGGGAGAGATTGTTATGTTAACTTGGGAGAGAGAGAGTGAGAGTGGGAGAGATTGACATATTAACTAGGGAGAGAGGGAGAGAGTTGAAGTGTGGTTTGGAGACAGAGGACTCAAGTTCAAGGACTCCAATTTTATAATTTCCTCCTACATTAAGTGACTCGATATAGGATCAAAACTCACGAGTCACAACAGAGTTGAACTTTGTTGTAAGACAAAAAAGTACAAAGACTGTTACCTTTTCGCCGGTATTTGCGAAGGGAGCATTGAACCATTGTTCGAAGGTGTTAACACTGTTAAAGATGTGAGGTAGCAGGAAGTTGAGAAGAGACCACAGTTCAGGAAGTTTGTTTTGAAGTGGAGTTCCTGGAGAGAAAGGAGATCAGGCTAATATTTATCAGCATACTACTTGTGGAACCCTTATCATAGAGTATGCTCTGTGTCATGTTAGCTTCACAACTTACTAAAATTTACTAACAACCCCCTCCCTCCCCCGGCCCGGGTAGGATTGGATGCCTCAATAACATTGGACGTACATCACACACACCTGACAATCATGGTATTGTCAGCAATATATTACAAACCTGTTAGCAGTAGCCGAGATGGTGCATTGTAGTACTGATTTAGGATCTGAGTTAGTTTGCAGTGATGGTTCTTCATTCTGTGTCCCTCATCGATAACCAATAACTTCCATTTTATCTTGGACAACAGGGCCTTGTCCTTCATGATATACTCGTAGGTGGTAATCAGGGTGTTGAACTTGCCAGACCTGATCAGGGAGTTTGAATATGAGAAAGTAGACCGGTCATGTGTGATGTGGTTCGAGAAAATGAAGACACGTCCGTTTTTGAAGACTTCTAATTTTCACTAAAAATGGAAATTTATAACCCTTATATTTGGAGATCTTACTTGATAATTGGGGCTTCCATTTTCCTGGCATTAGGGTGTCCTCTGTAGGCTACCTTAATGATACCAGGAGCCCACCTCTCAAACTCCATTGTCCAATTACTCAGAGTGGAGAGAGGGACAACAATCAGGAATGGACCTGGAGGGAGGAGTGTGTTTAGTGTTTTATCTGAAGTTTTAAATCAATAATTAGTTAGTTAATTAATTAATTAGTTCTCTAATTACTTTATTAAGTGATTAAAACATGGATGTACCTCGAATGTTCTTCTTCTCTAACAAATAACAGCAAAGTGCAATTGTCTGGATTGTTTTTCCCAGACCCATCTCATCGGCAAGGATTCCGTTCAAATTGTTGTTATGAAGTGAAACCAGCCACTCCAACCCTTTTATCTAGGACGGGGTGGGTGGTACATGGCTTTGTATTAATAAAACAACGGGTTCGAACATTACTGAGCTACTACATCACAAAGAACACTATTTTCTTGACATCTCAAAACCAACCTGATAGGGTTTTAGTTTTCCAAACCGCATCATCGGAGGTTGCTCTACAACTTTCTCTTTGTACAAATGTGCAATACCGTAGTAATTCATGAAGCCTTCTGTCCTCTTATATTCATCGTCAACTGTACTGATAACTGAGAGAATCAGAGTTATCATATGATGCAAAAGTACAAATATTGCATAATTAATTAGGGTAATAAATTAAGGTAATTAATTAGTTAATTGCTCACTTTCTGGTAGCTCCTCAATTTCCACCTCTTCCTGTTCCTCTTCACCCTCTACCTCATCATCGTCATCACTCACTCCCGTGTGGGCTGGGGAGGGAGAAGGAGGGGTTAGTTGAGAATTAGTTGTTGAGTGCCCGTGTGGGCTGGGGGAGGAGGAGGGGTTAGTAGTAGTGAGGGAGGAGTATGGGGTTAAAGGAAAACCCAAGCTAAAATAGCCCTCACTTGGGTTTTGTGAAATTTCCCACGGTCATTGCTCCACCCCCTGATGATCTGGTCTACTACTGATATAAATCATGTATGTAATACCTGTTAGATCGATATCTTCCACGTTCTGTCCCTCTATATCCACACTCAGTTTACTGTTGCTATCTATCAGTGTAGTACTGACATCTATCTCTCCCTTATCTTTCATCTCTTTCTCCACCTCTATCTTCCTCTTTCGTCTCTCCAACCTGGTGGGTGTTGTTGTTAATAATGATATCGTAACTTGTATCCTGCCCAGATCCCCCAGGGACAGCATTGGGCATAACTGATGCTGCCATCAGGAATACTCGACCAAATAACAAAGAGAGAGAGAGAGAGAGAGAGAGAGAGAGAGAGAGAGAGAAAAGGGAGGTGTTTCTTACTTCTTCTTCTTTTTAAGTCGGGCCTGTCTCAGATCCTCTTGATGCTTTTTAACCATGTTTGTCATGTCTTGAATAAACTCGTCAGTTTGAGCAAGAAGATGTGCCAGACGTTTATCTTTCTTTTCGTCAATGAGCTTCCTGTATCCTTCTTCATCTTCGTTCTAGGGGAGGGGGGGGGGGAAGGGATGGTTATATTCGACAACATTGCGACAACAAAGTGGATCGGGATTTGGTAGGTCTGTGTTTGTAAGATTAGTTTGGTCGTGCGCGTACTACTAACATTTGTGTGCCGCGCTCTTTCCACGCGCAACCTTGCTAGTCGTCTGTGCGCTAGTTACAGAATTGTCCCACACAACAAAGTGATGTGAAGGAAATGTGCGGGAAATGAAAATTGAGCCAACTAAAATTAATATCGAAGGGTTTTGTAACAGTTAAACTGGAGTTAAAACTAAGCTTACCATTAGACGCTTGAGACGCTCCTTTTCAATCCTTTCTCTCTCCTTCTTCTCCTCTCTCTCAGCGTTTTCGTGATAAATTCTGACGGCTTTTGCAAGTTTTTGTGTTTTCTGAACGACATGTCTGTGATGATCACGGAACTCCTTCGTATGTTGCATAACAGCTGCAGAGAGTTTGTGGGTTAATACTCATATTTCATTTTGGGGAAAGAGAGTTAACTTGATGGTAACTGGTAAGATTAGAGAAAAGAGTTAATATGTAGTTCCGGTATAAAATGTACCATTAAGGAATTCTTGATGTTTCTGTCTCTTCTTCCTCTTTTGTTCCTCCTTCTGTTGTCTCTCTAGTTTCTCTGTGATTCGCACCTCTCTCAAGGACTGCTTCTTCGTTCTAAAACAGAGTTTGTTAAAATGAACGCCTATAACACAGCATTATAACATACAAATTCCTTCTTCTTTCTCCTAGAATGTTGTATTTTATGTTTGTATTTGCTGAACAACAATTTCTGAAGGCTACTACATACCGCTTGTAAAGTTTAGAATTAAATGCAGTTTCCAATGTGGTATCTCTCTGCATACAACTCAGTACTTCTCTCCGGACTTGTTTTTGGAAGTCTAACAACTTTATTGCTTTATACTCGATGTCTGCTTTTATCTTGAGGTTTTCATTATTTATTGTCTCATTGAGCGAGTCGAGTTCTTTTAGTCTGAGAGCCATTCTCTGGGTGATACGGTACTCTCTCTCCTTGAGGATGTCTTGCGGGTCAATACCTGGGAGAAACGAGATAAAAAAGTAATACTTCAAATTAAAACAACGTGATCGATTGCAACTTTATCAACAGCTAGCTAAACGGAAGAGTGACTGAATAAAAAACTCTTCTTCCTCTTTTGTTCCTCCTTCTGTTGTCTCTCTAGTTTCTCTGTGATTCGCACCTCTCTCAAGGACTGCTTCTTCGTTCTAAAACAGAGTTTGTTAAAATGAACGCCTATAACACAGCATTATAACATACAAATTCCTTCTTCTTTCTCCTAGAATGTTGTATTTTATGTTTGTATTTGCTGAACAACAATTTCTGAAGGCTACTACATACCGCTTGTAAAGTTTAGAATTAAATGCAGTTTCCAATGTGGTATCTCTCTGCATACAACTCAGTACTTCTCTCCGGACTTGTTTTTGGAAGTCTAACAACTTTATTGCTTTATACTCGATGTCTGCTTTTATCTTGAGGTTTTCATTATTTATTGTCTCATTGAGCGAGTCGAGTTCTTTTAGTCTGAGAGCCATTCTCTGGGTGATACGGTACTCTCTCTCCTTGAGGATGTCTTGCGGGTCAATACCTGGGAGAAACGAGATAAAAAAGTAATACTTCAAATTAAAACAACGTGATCGATTGCAACTTTATCAACAGCTAGCTAAACGGAAGAGTGACTGAATAAAAAATTCCAAGCAAACTAAAATCAAACTAAAATTACCGGGACAGCGACTAGAGAGGGGTTTGTGTGTCATGAGTCGAATGGCTGGTTTAGCGACTGGTATGGGGGTCCTGTAAGAGCCCCCAGAGATTGGGGTGCCAGGGGCGGGTGCTGGAGTCCCATTTTCAGTCTTGATCCCCTCGTTAGGAGTGCTGGGATGGGGGTGGTGATTGTTACAACATGGAACTAAACAAACTAAATTTGTGTTTGATGTAAAATTGAACCCGGCCCTCCATCTTCTACAGAGTACCTATAACACCCTCGTCCATGGGCAGAATTACGCCACAGAATTACGCCTTGTGTATAATCATAGGTGGGGCCTATAGGGGGGGTGGACATGTTAATTTTGTTAATTAACATTTCAAATTTTTGTATTGTTACACATCAATTAACATTGATTAACATCGATTAACATTGATTAACAAATGCAATTTTTGCCTTCTAAATCCCCTTTATCACGTGTTTTTGGCATTGAACACTTGTTCAATATTGTTCTACTAGCAAAGGTGCCCTTCTGCACGATGTACATACCCATAAGGACGTTTACTATTGTCAGATTGTGCAACCCCGGAGCGAGGGTTGCGAAAGTAATAAGTTTACTAGGACTTGATTTGTAAAAACTTACCAAAACAAACCGCAATTGACGTCAAATGACCATAATCCACAATTTCCAACCTTAAAATCTTATGAGCATTCATGGGGCATTCATGAAATCAAAAATTCAATAATTTTTCTAAAAAAACACAAGGATTTGTAGCGAAGCAAATTTTCAACGTTCAAAGATTCGATTCATTAAGTGAGAGAGAACAGCCCCGATTTCGGTGGGGCTTGGCCGGAACGGTGTTTGGTGTCTAATTAGAAGTCAAAAATATTTTCAGTGCTCAAATCCAAAATTTGGGATTTTGAGGTGATTTGGGTTTTTTTCGGCTTTTATGGGTTTCGGGAGCGTCCTGGAGCGGGGTGAGTACAACCATCTTTCTCGGCGTGGAATTCTGCATCGATTGTAGTGGTTGCGGACCTCTCTGTGGCGTAGGGTTCGGGAGTTGTCGCGAGGGATCCCAAATGGGTACATGTGTTAGGGGTTGTTTTGTTCAAGCGCGCGATCTGTAGGCAGAACCTGGCAAGTTGGGGGCGGGTTCGTGTTTTGGGCGAAAGGGTGGACCTCTCGTCGGAACATCATGTTATAGGGTGTCGATCAACGCGTGTTGATGGGGAGATCATTTTGGTGGGGGCTGTTTTGATATGCGATGCCTGTGTGGCGAGTGAAACCTAAAAAACCTTACTTCATGAAGCGTATCCGTTTGTTTAAAACATGTGGTAGGGTTTTTGGGTTTGACTCGTTGCGCGGACTCGTAGGTGGGAATGGTTTTCGCTGGAATGATCTCCTCATCAGTGCGCGTCGTTTGACACCCTAGCCTATAAAATAATGTTCTGACGAGAGGTTCACCAGTTAGCTTAGAGCATGAACTCGCCCCTAACACATGTACCCATTTGGAATTTTTCGCGATGACTTCTGGGCATTATGTCGTGGAGAGATTTGCGGCCACTGTGGTCGATGCAGAGTTTCATGCCGGGAGGGATAGTTCTGTTCATTTTGTTCTGGGACGTTCCTGAAGCCCGTGGAGGCCGGGGAACCTGAAAAAACCTAAAAATCCTAAATATTTTTATCTTCTAATTGGACACCGGGCACTGTTCTGGCCGAGTTTCGTCGAAATCGGGGATGTTCTCTCTCACTTTGATGATAAATGACATAAAAATGAAATTTTAGTCACTAAATTTAAATATTTGTAACTTGTGGAAAATCATCGATTTTGAGCCAAAAATTTGTATGCCGGACCACCAAACCGTCAAATACAATTGTATAAAGAATATAAAACAGTTAACTACGTCATCAGACCGCTTTCTATAGATTTTCCTATTTTGTTAATCGATGTTAATAATGTTGATAATGTTAATTATGTTAATTCAAAAAAAATGTGTATTGTTACACAATTAACATGTCCACCCCCCCCGCGTAATTCATCCTAAATGTTGCCCGTGGAACAAGAGTGTTATGATCGACTCCCTATGATTCTAGTACCTACCTGCAGGGTGATTCATCTGTCGCTGACTGGTTGCTGTTCTCATTAATGCTACCGTTTTGGGTGGGTCCCGGTGAGCTGCCTGTACTAGCGCCACTTGTTGGAGGATGGGCAACTGCTGAATTGGGCGCTGGCATTCTTGGTCCTGCTCCGGGTCCTGGATATAATGGGTTATTAATAATGAGAATAACGGGCGAAGTTGTTGATAATAGTAATGAAAATATTTAAGGGTTTTGTTCGATGTGATATATATGAGAGGAGTTATTAACTTGTTCGACCCTTACTCTCTAAGAGAGTCAAAACATAACAACAGCTCAGTTCGTTACTCAGTGAACTGAGTAAACTGAGTAACAAACTGAGCTAGATTACTATCACAACTTTATCCATGTTATCATCAACGTGTAACTTCTAAATTTACCTGATCCAGGAGCCATGAGGACTCGTTTCCCATGAAGAGCCTGGACCACATGCTCAGTTAAGGGCTGGTTTCGAGACAACAGCTTGTAGGCATAAATCTGGGCTCGTAACTAGTTGGGGAAATGGGTTTAAAATATTGTAGAATCGAAACCAAAGAAAACCAAAGTCCAAACCAAACCAAACAGAAACCAAACCCAGTGTTATTATGAAACGTTTCTAGCTTCTAGAGATATAACTCACAATGTTGAACTGGTGTGATGCGAACTGTACTCGAGTTGGATACATCCCCGGGTGAGGGGGTCCTGGAAACCCACCAGGGGCCATGGCACCAGGAGGCATTCCCCCGGGCGGCATAGTGCCTGGCATCATCGGACCAGGGGGCATGGACCCAGGAGGCATGGACCCAGGAGGCATGGACCCAGGAGGCATGGACCCAGGAGGCATGGACCCAGGAGGCATGGACCCAGGAGGCATGGACCCAGGAGGCATGGACCCAGGAGGCATGGACCCAGGAGGCATGGACCCAGGAGGCATGGACCCAGGAGGCATGGACCCAGGAGGCATGGACCCAGGAGGCATGGACCCAGGAGGCATGGACCCAGGCGGCATGGACCCAGGAGGCATGGACCCAGGAGGCATGGATCCTGGAGGGGGCATCCCAGGGTGGCCAGGGGGCTGAAATTAATGGATGATTTAAAAGGTAAGCAGTACCAGACAAAATACAAGTTAGGTGAAATTAAGTATCAGACACAATATAACGAATATGATGAAAGGTTTTCATACCGGTCTGTAGTGTGCAGGAGAGTGAGGGGTTGATGCCCCACCGGGAGAAGAGCTCACTGAGGGTGGTCCGGGTTGTTGTTGGGGACCTGGTTGTGGGGTGAGGGGCTGCCCTACCATTGGGCCAGGGGACTGTCTGGGGGATGCCATACTGCCACCAGGGGACATCATACCTGCAGGACAATTAGTGGGGATATTAGAGATACTATGACATGAGACATCATACCTGGGACAATTGGGGATATAATTAGTGGGTCCAATGTCTATAATATGTCAAAGTTATGACATGAGTCATCAGAAATCATGTTGGAACCGACCGAATCAGGAAATACTGGTTCCTGATTCAATCAGGCTGATTGGCTGATAACCAGTCGCGTTCCCTAAATAACGAGTTCTGATTGGTTGTTTACTTGAGTCGGTCGGTTCCTACAGTTTATCAATTACCTGGATTAGCAGACATCTGGAGATTGAGGTCTAACTTATCACCTTCCTATATAAAATTTATCAGTTAAAATACTGGGAAATGGGAGATGCGTAGGCTTGAGATTTTAAAGAACTTTTTACAAGACTCATAAACTAAACAATCATTACACAACAACAAAAGGTCCTGCTCCGGGTCCTGGATATAATGGGTTACATTAGTAATGGCAATGACCGCGAACGGTGAAGTTGATGATAATAATCATAATAATGATAATAATAAATGAAACAATGAGAGAAGAGTTGTTAAATTTCTCGACGCAACAATTTACTGAGTAGAAAACTGATTAGCACAAATCACTAAGTAACACTGGACTGGAAAGCGAAGCTACATCTAAAATCACAACTTTATCATAAACTTGTAAATTTTAAATTTACCTGACCCAGGAGCCATGAGGACTCGTTTCCCATGAAGAGCCTGGACCACATGCTCAGTTAAGGGCTGGTTTCGAGACAACAGCTTGTAGGCATAAATCTGGGCTCGTAACTAGTTGGGGAAATGGGTTTAAAATATTGTAGAACCGAAACCAAAGAAAACCAAAGTCCAAACCAAACCAAACTTTTACCAAATTCAATCCAAACAGAAACCAAACCCAGTGTTATTATGAAACGTTTCTAGCTTCTAGAGATATAACTCACAATGTTGAACTGGTGTGATGCGAACTGTACTCGAGTTGGATACATCCCCGGGTGAGGGGGACCTGGAAACCCGCCAGGGGCCATGGCGCCAGGAGGCATTCCGCCAGGAGGCATAGTGCCTGGCATCATCGGACCAGGGGGCATGGACCCAGGAGGCATGGAGCCAGGAGGCATGGATCCTGGAGGGGGCATCCCAGGGTGGCCAGGGGGCTGAAATTAATGGATGATTTAAAAGGTAAGCAGTACCAGACAAAATACAAGTTAGGTGAAATTAAGTATCAGACACAATATAACGAATATGATGAAAGGTTTTCATACCGGTCTGTAGTGTGCAGGAGAGTGAGGGGTTGATGCCCCACCGGGAGAAGAGCTCACTGAGGGTGGTCCGGGTTGTTGTTGGGGACCTGGTTGTGGGGTGAGGGGCTGCCCTACCATTGGGCCAGGGGACTGTCTGGGGGATGCCATGCTGCCACCAGGGGACATCATACCTGCAGGACAATTAGTGGGGATATTAGAGATACTATGACATGAGACATCATACCTGGGACAATTGGGGATATAATTAGTGGGTCCAATGTCTATAATATGTCAAAGTTATGACATGAGTCATCAGAAATCATGTTGGAACCGACCGAATCAGGAAATACTGGTTCCTGATTCAATCAGGCTGATTGGCTGATAACCAGTCGCGTTCCCTAAATAACGAGTTCTGATTGGTTGTTTACTTGAGTCGGTCGGTTCCTACAGTTTATCAATTACCTGGATTAGCAGACATCTGGAGATTGAGGTCTAACTTATCACCTTCCTATATAAAATTTATCAGTTAAAATACTGGGAAATGGGAGATGCGTAGGCTTGAGATTTTAAAGAACTTTTTACAAGACTCATAAACTAAACAATCATTACACAACAACAAAACAAAGATGTAAGGAGGGTGTAAGTTTTATTAGTGTTTAGAGAGTTTCATAGTCATAATATGAGACTCATATATCATGATATTCACGCTGTAACAAGTAGATTCTTATAAAAGAATATCCCTTCATCCGTCTCATCTCTACACAACAACCCATGCTGTTCAGCGGCTTGTAACCTCTCCTTGGCGAGTAGCAACGGAATAGTCATGAGTGAACTAAGAGTTAGTGAAGTAACACAAGTATTATCAGTTATTGTATCCACCAAGGTTGACATGATAGAATTGAAGTTATCACCCTCAACAACCAACACGCCAGACGAGAACCGTTTTAATTCCATACCATGTTGTTGGGGGGTCAGGGTTTTACATGCATTAACCACATCCTCTGGTGAGACTAAAGCAACACCTCGGGCCCGGTTGTACCTGCAGTAAACCTCACTAACACTCATTACCCCACCACACTCCTGGAGAGGCGAGGATATCATCCGAGCCAACTCACTTCCTAACGACTTGTGGTAGCTAGTGCCAGTGCCGTGTGTTTCACGGGTAACAGGGTTAGAGATACCGATGGAAAGGAGATGGGACTTCAGTTCCATTGTTTCATCTCCAGCGGAGTCCTTTTCGCTTAGTTTCACCGTGATTCTTTCTGCTAGAGCCACCATATCTTTTCCTCTATCCATCAGTGCATCAATATCCTTGAAGGCGGAAGTCAGGGATTTGTCTGTCTCGGCTCGGGTGGACTCTATTTGCCGCTCGATGTGCACCAGACCACCTCCCATGAGGGATGATTTACCTTGAACCGCAATCACTCCCTTCTCCCATCTCTTCTCAGACAAAAGTGTGATAATGAGCGACTTCGCATCGTTATGACCACCCTTTAGAAAGGACAGTTTTATAAAATCGTGTTTACTGGTTTGCACAGGGCCCGGATCTTGTGAGTGTTCTCGGCTTGAAAGAGTCAGAATCACCTTGGCGCTTTTTGTAAAAGTTGCCTCTGCAGAGGACACTTTGGTTATTAATTTTAAGGGGAGCTCAATACCCTGTCGACCATCACTCCAAATTAACCGATGTGTTGTGACGGTAAGAGAACCCTTATCAAAATTTGTTTTGTCCTCTCCATCGTAAAGACGGACATTAGCGATACTCGACTTAGTTTCTTCTGCTGTTTTTGTTCCTTTCGACTGCCACGACCATCTATCCATTTAATCTAAGGTGACAAATTATGTTGTGTTAATGCCTCGAGTGTTAAAATAGAAAGAACTTACTATAAAAGACTCGTGGAAGGCTGTGCAGGTTTTCGATAGTTATCGTCGATGGAAATTTTAAGAAAAATTGATCAAAACGACATCGAGCTTTCTAAGAAATTGCTTGTTCACTTCACATTTGGTCTAACCTGCATTTCATGCGACAAAGCTTATCTGACTGAGACAACCAAGGGCGCGAGAAGACAGAAAGTTAGAAAACTGAAAAGTTAAAAATCGTGAACTGAAAAAGAACTTCTGTTGGCAAACGTTGCTAGCCCCCCGCACAGTGGGTAATGATGGTCGTTTAGCAAAAA
Source organism: Pleurobrachia bachei (assembly GCA_000695325.1). Taxonomy (NCBI): domain Eukaryota; kingdom Metazoa; phylum Ctenophora; class Tentaculata; order Cydippida; family Pleurobrachiidae; genus Pleurobrachia; species Pleurobrachia bachei. The sequence goes on along the minus strand of AVPN01000261.1, from coordinate 11,051 downwards.
AATTAATTTTTGCTGATACTTTGTCACATGATAAAGAATTGTTAGGCTTGCCCAATAGAAAAAACCGCATCCAAAAATATTGAAATTTGACTGAGTTATGGCTAATATAAGATGCGCATATGGAAATGTTGGTGGTAAAATCTATTTTGGTACTAATTTTGATCAATTTTGAATGTGTTTTTTATGAATAATCTACATTTCTCAAAATTCATAACTGCCAAATTCATCACAAGCGTGTCTTTCAAGTGTTTTTTACTGTATGTGGATTGGATTTTTCGTTCCCACGTGGTGAAACTGTGCGTGAACACGGTAAAATACCCTATTTTTATTGAAAAAAAGTAAAGTTAGTTTCTATTCCGCCATTTTCCGCCAAATTCAATGGTTACACGTGTTAATATAGTCCTTTCCGAGTAAGTTTAAGTTTAAGTTTAAGTTTACGCACAATTTATCACAAAGTCACACAATAAATATATAACTTCGTCCCGCTCTTACACCATACACCAATAAAAGTGATACAAGGCTGAGAGGTGAAACTATACAGTTCACATCAGCGGTTTCCTAAAGCGGTTTAAACAATACTCAGAGACAGTGATACGCATACTAGTAGCATTAGATGTACAAAAACGAGGGACAAGGGAAAAATAGAAAACTGAAACAAGTTAATGAACAAACATGTAGACAGACATAAATAACAGATTAAACAGAATGCACA
>AVPN01000260.1:17433-31381 GCA_000695325.1 Pleurobrachia bachei | reverse complement strand
CCCCCCCCCGTTGCATACCAGCATCATACTGAGCTCCTCAGTCCTCTCCCTATGGTGTCTTGTTATTACTCAACAAGTGTAAACTTTCAGTGAAACTCTAGCTGCCGATCCCTATCACACTATACAGACAGCAAATGTAGACAACAGATGTAGCCGCAGTGTGTGATGCCGGCCCCTCTCTGCATAATAAATCGTCTTGTATGCGGGTAAAAGTCTCCCCCTGGCACCCGCTGCATTTCCAATGACCACGATGACGTACTTCATTATAACTGTCATAGTGTGAAGTTGGGAGTGAGTTTAGAAGAGGAAAGGGAGTTCAAACTTCAAAGCTTTAATAAATAAATAGACTAAATTTTAATTTTCAAATTAGAAAATAATTATAATAAATACAGTATTCATTTTAGATTTTGCCATAGGAAAATAATACTTTCATTCTCAAACAAATACCCCCAAAAACTTCATAATTCCTGCAAAACACGATACTCGGGACAGACAGGTGGGATCCTGTCATTGACAGTGAATCGGACCTCACAATCACACTGCAGTTGCCTGTCACTAGTGCGCGGCTTGAGTGTGTGCGCGACAACTTCCAGAAAAAGTTGCCCGCGTGCTACAACCCACAAATTCGGTAGACCCTTCTACTCGGGAGAAAGGATCTATGTTGCGGGCACTCACATACGTCACACAGCTTGGTTTATTACTTACTAAGGCAATAGGAATTCACAATACATGGTGCAAAATTGGCTGATAATATTTGTGACCTTTAAAAGCTCTTTAAAATCGATTAAAATATTATGTTACATTGAAAATGGAAATCACCCCCGTTTTGTCTCAGACAAAATATAATTTCTTAAAAAGAAACTGTCCCCCGTTATCTGAATGTTTGTTTCCACACTTAGGCAGGGCACTCACTGACAATACAGTCAACAGTAGCACTCCCCTCACTTACTGCAGCAGCACCATTTTCCTCGCAAGACATCTTCTCACTAACTTCCTGATTCTTCGCCGTCAGGAGATTGACACCAAATAGCTATTGTTGGACTTGCAACAGTTGTCGTTGAACTGGTGGAGGTACCCCGGTCTCTGCAGCAACTGGCGGTACCCCGTTCTCTTTGGTACCCTCGTTGACAACCTGTCCCTCGTAAACAACATCCTCCCCTTTATTAACAAAGGTCTTCTCCTGGGTCACCCTATACTCCATTCCCTCATCTATCTCGGGTTCCTTCTCCTCTTCCTCCTTCTGCACCTCCACCACTTCCTGTTCTACCACCTCAACCTCAGCTGGAGCCGCCTTCTTCTTCTTCTTTTTCTTCTTCTTCTTTTTAGGAGGATTAGCAGCGTCGTAAGCTGCTTTCGCCTCAGCTTCCTTTTCCTTACGCAGTCTCTCCACCTCGGCGAGCTCTCCAACGTAAGCGGTGTATGCCTCTTCAGTCGCTAACTCTGTTGGACAGTTCTCTTCAGCCTCGTCCCAGACTGATTTGACAGGTTCAGCCGGTTCTTGGTTCTCCTCTTTTTCTATTTGTTTCAATACTGCTCTCATGCTGATTCCCTCACTCCGTGCCATCTCAACTCGACCCTTCACCACCTCCTCCATGAGATCCCTAATCTCACTCCCATTCTGTCCCATCTCAATCAACTTCTTCAGATCACTCTGAGAATCATCGTAAAACCGTAGAGCACAATTAGCTCTAGCCCTCCTAAATAGTCCCTTAACATTATCAGGATCAATCCAAAATGCCTAATAATTATAATAAATACAGTATTCATTTTAGATTTTGCCATAGGAAAATAATACTTTCATTCTCAAACAAATACCCCCAAAAACTTCATAATTCCTGCAAAACACGATACTCGGGACAGACAGGTGGGATCCTGTCATTGACAGTGAATCGGACCTCACAATCACACTGCAGTTGCCTGTCACTAGTGCGCGGCTTGAGTGTGTGCGCGACAACTTCCAGAAAAAGTTGCCCGCGTGCTACAACCCACAAATTCGGTAGACCCTTCTACTCGGGAGAAAGGATCTATGTTGCGGGCACTCACATACGTCACACAGCTTGGTTTATTACTTACTAAGGCAATAGGAATTCACAATACATGGTGCAAAATTGGCTGATAATATTTGTGACCTTTAAAAGCTCTTTAAAATCGATTAAAATATTATGTTACATTGAAAATGGAAATCACCCCCGTTTTGTCTCAGACAAAATATAATTTCTTAAAAAGAAACTGTCCCCCGTTATCTGAATGTTTGTTTCCACACTTAGGCAGGGCACTCACTGACAATACAGTCAACAGTAGCACTCCCCTCACTTACTGCAGCAGCACCATTTTCCTCGCAAGACATCTTCTCACTAACTTCCTGATTCTTCGCCGTCTCCTCTAACTGTGGTTTATCGATAACAACCTGAACGTTGTCAACAGCAACAACTGGTGGAGGTACCCCGGTCTCTGCAGCAACTGGCGGTACCCCGTTCTCTTTGGTACCCTCGTTGACAACCTGTCCCTCGTAAACAACATCCTCCCCTTTATTAACAAAGGTCTTCTCCTGGGTCACCCTATACTCCATTCCCTCATCTATCTCGGGTTCCTTCTCCTCTTCCTCCTTCTGCACCTCCACCACTTCCTGTTCTACCACCTCAACCTCAGCTGGAGCCGCCTTCTTCTTCTTCTTTTTCTTCTTCTTCTTTTTAGGAGGATTAGCAGCGTCGTAAGCTGCTTTCGCCTCAGCTTCCTTTTCCTTACGCAGTCTCTCCACCTCGGCGAGCTCTCCAACGTAAGCGGTGTATGCCTCTTCAGTCGCTAACTCTGTTGGACAGTTCTCTTCAGCCTCGTCCCAGACTGATTTGACAGGTTCAGCCGGTTCTTGGTTCTCCTCTTTTTCTATTTGTTTCAATACTGCTCTCATGCTGATTCCCTCACTCCGTGCCATCTCAACTCGACCCTTCACCACCTCCTCCATGAGATCCCTAATCTCACTCCCATTCTGTCCCATCTCAATCAACTTCTTCAGATCACTCTGAGATTCATCATAAAACCGTAGTGCACAGTTAGCCCGAGCCCTCCTAAATAGTCCCTTAACATTATCAGGATCAATCCAAAATGCCTTGTTACAACAGGCAATGGCGGACTGCCATTCTTCACCCCGCAGGTAGACTTGTGAGAGATTCAGGTGACACGCAACCTCCAGGTCATTAGTCAGTTTGGAGTCCTCGTCCTTTCTGTTTCGGTTGTCAAGGTAACGAAGGGCTCGATTGTAGTACAGGGAGGCAAGGTGGAGTTTACCCTTCTGGAAGTTGAGGTTACCCGACTTTTTTGTTAGTTCTGTTTTTGAGATTAGCTCTCCTGATTGGAGATTGTAAATTTCTTTCTCCGTAAGGTCTCTCTCCAGGGAACAGAGTGTGATTGTAAAGTTTGATGAAGGAGTAACAAGTAACGTAAGGAGAGGGAAACAGTACCATTGCCGTGTAACAAGCTAAAGTCCGGAGACATCATAGGTTTCACCGTCACCCAGCCGGAGAACAACATCCTTGACTTCCATCAGATTAGCTCCTTCCTGGACCAAAACTGAAAAGAATTTCAACAGTGAGAAAAGGGATAAAAACTCTAAAAGAGATAAAATTATGTTCCTATACGAAATAAAATATCCAATTTGTGTGTAAACTTACGCCTGCATTTCCCCGTCCAGAAGGGTTTGCTGCGATTCGTTCCCTCCACAAGGACACTCTTTATCAGTGACCCATCACCCTTCAATGATACATCCTGACCCTTATGTGATAACATCTCCACCTGAGGGGACAGATATTAGAGGGTTATGAGGGAAGATGCTATTTGAAACCGTATTTAGTAGTAGTATTTACTCAAGAGCCAAGGGGAACAGGCTGGACCTAACAACACAAAATTGGATCAGGCATTAAAAGTATTTATAGATTGCTCTGACGGCTGGCCCCTTCTCATTCATACCTCAATAGTGTGGATGTCAGGTTGAACAGAAGAGAACCTTTCTCCCTCTGAAGTTGTAAAACAAGAAAGCTCCCCCTCCCTCATCTGCATTAGTTCGTCAACCAAAGGAGCCTGAACCGTCGCTGAAAGAGGAGCGGGTCTGGGCAGGTTGTTATTGTCTATAAACTGCGAGTTACCAGTCACCTGCAGCCCCAATTCAAAGTAGATAAGAAAGACTCATTTTTGGAGCTATGTAATAAGATATTGGATAGACCACCACAGAGTGGAAGTATATTCCCATAATAGTGCTCTTACTGCTGGTGAAATCGATGCTATATCCAGAAGGGTGGTGCTCAATTGAATCTGTAACAAGAGTCCCGTCTTCCTTCCGCTGCCAAATACGGACCTTCACAGTGCTGCAGAGGGAGAGGTTCATGAGGAGAATATAAAGAGGGAGAGGCCAGAGGGGAGTTTAAAACCTGCTGCAGGGGGAGGTACAGTGGGAATGAAATCTGCTTCAAATATCCCAAAATGAGGATTTACTATGCTCAAAACAGAGATATAATCAAACATTAACAACATCAGACATACAAACATACTGCTCACCCATTGACGGGAGGACATTCTCCCCAGCCTGGTTTCAAAGGCCTCTTGTTAAGGGGAGCGTAGTAATTGGCCATGATGTTTGCTACCCCTAAAAAGGTTAAACCAATGTTAAAAACAAATAATTCAAAACGTAAAACTCAACTCGAAATATCCTGCTTTTTAGTTCTGATGAACGCGAGGTTCGTACTCAGTTGTAAACTGTTGCCAGTCAGAGCGAGAGTTCGAAAAGTTCATGTTTGGTGTTGTTATCAGCAGACGTGTCCAGATAGGGTTTTAGTTCGAATAGTTCTCAAGATTTACATTTCCGTTTTATCTCCGGTGCATTTTTATTCTCCTGTTTGTAGAACTTCACCAACATGTCCATGGCCCTATCACCCTGAACCCTTGAGAGGTGACATATCCCACGGTAGTGGAACCTTACGAGGAGCACAGGTGTCAACACGGACCCAGCTCCACCAAACCGATCATTACCACAGCCAAACACAACATGGGAGATACCCAGATACCTGATGGCACCTGCACACATGATACACGGCTCACATGTTACGTAGAGAGTAGAACCCCGGAGGGCCTCTTTGACATTCTCCTCGCACCCCACACACCCGTCCTCACAACACCGGAGGGAGGTTCGGAGGGAGTCCACAGCTACAAGCTCGGCGTGACGTGTTGCGTCTTTTGTCTCGTTTACTCTGTTTCTACCAGCACATATTATCTTGTTTTGTTTGGTAAACACGCACCCGATTGGTACCTCTCCTTCTGTAAGCCGAAGGAGTCGGACCCTTTTACGTCATAGGTATTTGTCAACAACAACACAGTTAGGGGATTCTCCAACCTCTGCTGCTACCATATTTGGGGCACGGCTAAAATGTTATTGCGAGTAAAGTAATAAACCTCGATATATACTGTGAACTTCTCGATGTCATTTCGGTCTATATCCGACAAGTACGTGATGGCAAGGCCTCACAGGGGGGGTTGGTAATTGATAAAAACTACAGTAAGTAAGTATGTAAAAAAGGGAAAATTGTAAACACCAAATAACCAAATAACAAAACAATTACAAATAACTCATTTTATCTCAATATAATGTTCTTGACCGCTCAGCTCCTGACCTCACACCCTAACTGCAGCCGATCCCCCATACCTAACATCATCACCCTCCTCCAAACCTCCCAACACCTCCAACACTTGCTCCCCTAACTTCACCCCTCCTACCATGATATTCTCCCGAACATGCTCTATCTTTAGAGTCTGTACAATGGGCACAGTCTGACGATGGAGCGCCCACGCCAACAGCAACTGGGCCGGGGTGGAGGCTGAGGAAAGCTGGTTGGAGTTGAGACAGGGAAGCGGTACTAGGGGAGAGTGAGTGAGGACTAGAATGTTCCGTGAGAGGCAATGAGAGACGAGAGTACTTTGGGGTTTGTAGGGGTTGGCCGTGATTTTAACCGCAAAAGGAGGAACAACAGCTATCTTTGATATTTTCTCCACTTCATCGACAGTGTTCCCAACAAGGCCAATGTTACGAACACAACGCTGAAGAACAAGGTGTTCCATAGCCCGCCATGCCTTCACATCAGGGCTGATGAGAACTAAATCAAAATAGGTCACACCATTGTCTTTGAGATGTTTGGTGATGAGAGAGGGTAGTTTAGAAGGGTCGGATGGGGTCGAGGAGAGGGTGAGGATTAGGAAGAGATCTGAACGAGAAACAAAACCTCCTGAAACAAAGGGAACTGTAAGTATAACATGATGGGAAGGTAAATGGAAAGGGCCAGGTGCAAGATGCCCCTGAGGCACTTTTCACAACAAACCTCAATGAAACAATCTATACATTTGTATTAGTTACCTTCAAGTAAGGGTACAATTGCCTTCTTCACAATATCATTCCTCTTCAAAGTCTTATCCCACATATCAATAACTCTAAAACCACATTCTATTCCAAACTTGACGACCTATATACTGTGAACTTCTCGATGTCATTCCGGTCTATTTCCGACAAGTATGAAGTACGTGATGGCAAGGCCTCGCAGGGAGGGTTGGTAACTACAGTAAGTATGTAAAAAAGGGAAAATTGTAAACACCAAATAACCAAATAACAAAACAATTACAAATAACTCATTTTATCTCAATATTATGTTCTTGACCGCTCAGCTCCTGACCTCACACCCTAACTGCAGCCGATCCCCCATACCTAACATCATCACCCTCCTCCAAACCTCCCAACACCTCCAACACTTGCTCCCCTAACTTCACCCCTCCTACCATGATATTCTCCCGAACATGCTCTATCTTTAAAGTCTGTACAATAGGCACAGTCTGGCGGTGAAGAGCCCACGCCAACAGCAACTGGGCCGGGGTGGAGGCTGAGGAAAGCTGGTTGGAGTTGAGACAGGGAAGCGGTACTAGGGGAGAGTGAGTGAGGACTAGAATGTTCCGTGAGAGGCAATGAGAGACGAGAGTACTTTGGGGTTTGTAGGGGTTGGCCGTGATTTTAACCGCAAAAGGAGGAACAACAGCTATCTTTGATATTTTCTCCACTTCATCGACAGTGTTCCCAACAAGGCCAATGTTACGAACACAACGCTGAAGAACAAGGTGTTCCATAGCTCGCCATGCCTTCACATCAGGGCTGATGAGAACTAAATCAAAATAGGTCAGACCATTGTCTTTGAGATGTTTGGTGATGAGAGAGGGTAGTTTAGAAGGGTCGGATGGGGTCGAGGAGAGGGTGAGGATTAGGAAGAGACCTGAACGAGAAACAAAACCTCCTGAAACAAAGGGAACTGTAAGTATAACATGATGGGAAGGTAAATGGAAAGGGCCAGGTGCAAGATGCCCCTGAGGCACTTTTCAGAACAAACCTCAATGAAACAATCTATACATTTGTATTAGTTACCTTCAAGTAAGGGTACAATTGCCTTCTTCACAATATCATTCCTCTTCAAAGTCTTATCCCACATATCAATAACTCTAAAACCACATTCTATTCCAAACTTGACGACCTGGGCCAGGGAAGCTGCATCTGTGGAGCATGTTCCCATGGCAACAAGAGGACACCCAGGATTGAAGACATGTTTTAGTGCTGACATAGAGGGATCATAGTAGGTGTGATTCCTGGGCCATCATGTGTGCTAGAGAAAAGAGAGGAATATAATTATGAAGAGGCCAGTTGTGGGAAATGGGAACTGGGGTTTTAGAAAATGGGGTCACCATAGAGATCTGATATCTTGTGGTAGTCGAGAAAGGGATTTGGGGTTATATAGGAATTAAAACTCTTTGTTGCCAAGTTAATTGAGAAACATGTCAGCACATTATATTTGCAAATATATTTATCATTGTGTTACACAGAAGACAGTTCCAATATTGACCGGGCTCAAGCCCCAATTTCCCCAAGCAAGGAGCCCGGTAAATTAGGAGTTGCTATAGTAACGTATCAAATTCCCTACAAATAAGACAAGTGTTCGTTTGGCGATGTCTGACACAGAGTTGATCACGTACCGCCTGATAGTGTGTCAATACTCCAACACACACACACACACACACACACTTATTGTTCATTATCACGCAATTTCTACATTTTACAAATACACCACCACACCCTCTCTATCTCCATCTCTCTATCTCCCTCTCTAGTATCTTTATCCCCTTTACTTCCCCAACCGTTCCTTAACCCAAGCCTCGATCCGTGCCTTTAAAACCACATCAGGTATCAACATATCCTGAGTGAGGTGCTGCCTGTTAAAGGGATCTGTAGTACTATTCAGGAGATGCCGCTGGATAATATCCCGATCCATGGTGACCCCACTTGGCAATATAACTGGGTTCCTCATCATTGTGCTCATTAACGGATCTTTGAATTCATCGGGCGCATCATCGAACTCTAAATCCATGGCTTGCTTCTCATCGTACCTTGCCTTTACTTTCCCGGCAAACTCTTCAAACGCTTCTACCTCATACGCAGATTTTATGACGTTGTTCCGGAGCCGACCAATAGCCATGGCGAACATATCAGGAGAGTAGGACCGTTCATCCCCCGCCACTGCTTCGATGAATACTTCACTTTCTAGGTGAATGTAGATGTCTGTTATCTGCTGGACGAGGACCTTAGGTTGGAATCCATATTTTTCCGGTTCTTGCACCTTCAGGTTGGCACACTTGGGTCCACACAGCTGGAGGAGGTTGTAGTTGAGCATGGCAGCAACTCGGTCCACTAACTCGCCCACCAGGAAGGGAGCCTGGGTACTGGTGGTCAGATAGTGGAACATGTGAACCGTCTCATTCGCAAGAGTCAGATAACTCCTGCACTGTTTCTCATCCTGGGCTAGTTTCCCCTTTTTCTCATCCTTCTGGTCGTCTGTCAGGGCTGCCCAGGCCTCTGTGTTGGACATTAGTCTCTGGATGTCACGGATAGACCTGAGGTTGTCAATACTTTCATCCAATAGGAAGGTAGTGTCGTTAATCAGCATGTTGATAAACCTCATGTACTTGGGATCACTCAGACACTGCTTCAGGGTGTACTGGTGAGTCGTGGTAGTAGAGAACCAGAGAGTTTTAGTGATGCTACTAATGTGGTATCGAATAGAGAACTTATCGTAGAACTCGTTACTCGCTCCAGTCGACTCCACCTCGGTATAAAATTCTAGCATGGCGGGAATTAGGAAACGTTCCGCGGAGGCGGTCCCAATAATTTTATCCCAAACAGGGTGCACTTGACCCTTCACGTCGGGTCCGGGACTAAAGCTGAAGATCACCTCGATAAGTTTAGCAACCAGGTAGGGGTTTTTGAAATGACCCGGGTGACAAACACAAATCTGAACCAGTTGGCAGATATGATTTAGATCTAGCCGCTGGAGGAAGTTCATTTTAAACCGGTTAAACTGGATAATCGAATCAGCGATGTTATCAATAACATACTCTGGTAAGGTTGAGAAGAGCTCATTTTTGGGTAACAGAGATGTCGCTGTCATCCAAGTGTTCTCCGGATCAAGAACTCGTAGCACCCACCGACATTGCTTGACATAGAAGTCACCAAACTTTGTGAGAAGGACCTGCTCGAAAGTAGTGACTTGAGATATCTTTTCAGCCCGGACCCACTCCTCCAATTTGGCCTCCGCGATTTTCAACTGCATTGCTTGGGATGGGTTTGCGTTAGCTCCTCGTCTCTCCTGGATCGCAGATTTCATTTGTTTTATCCTCTGTACCCTGGTCACCTGTTTCCTTAGAATGGGCAGTAGGGAGAGATGGACAGTTACAATAGCCATTAGGAAACACTCGGTACTAAAGTTAGGCTCCTTTCCTCCCGTTCTCTTCAAGTTTTCTGTTTCCTCAGTCGTCTCTTCAAACGCTTCTACCTCATACGCAGATTTTATGACGTTGTTCCGGAGCCGACCAATAGCCATGGCGAACATATCAGGAGAGTAGGACCGTTCATCCCCCGCCACTGCTTCGATGAATACTTCACTTTCTAGGTGAATGTAGATGTCTGTTATCTGCTGGACGAGGACCTTAGGTTGGAATCCATATTTTTCCGGTTCTTGCACCTTCAGGTTGGCACACTTGGGTCCACACAGCTGGAGGAGGTTGTAGTTGAGCATGGCAGCAACTCGGTCCACTAACTCGCCCACCAGGAAGGGAGCCTGGGTACTGGTGGTCAGATAGTGGAACATGTGAACCGTCTCATTCGCAAGAGTCAGATAACTCCTGCACTGTTTCTCATCCTGGGCTAGTTTCCCCTTTTTCTCATCCTTCTGGTCGTCTGTCAGGGCTGCCCAGGCCTCTGTGTTGGACATTAGTCTCTGGATGTCACGGATAGACCTGAGGTTGTCAATACTTTCATCCAATAGGAAGGTAGTGTCGTTAATCAGCATGTTGATAAACCTCATGTACTTGGGATCACTCAGACACTGCTTCAGGGTGTACTGGTGAGTCGTGGTAGTAGAGAACCAGAGAGTTTTAGTGATGCTACTAATGTGGTATCGAATAGAGAACTTATCGTAGAACTCGTTACTCGCTCCAGTCGACTCCACCTCGGTATAAAATTCTAGCATGGCGGGAATTAGGAAACGTTCCGCGGAGGCGGTCCCAATAATTTTATCCCAAACAGGGTGCACTTGACCCTTCACGTCGGGTCCGGGACTAAAGCTGAAGATCACCTCGATGAGTTTAGCAACCAGGTAGGGGTTTTTGAAATGACCCGGGTGACAAACACAAATCTGAACCAGTTGGCAGATATGATTTAGATCTAGCCGCTGGAGGAAGTTCATTTTAAACCGGTTAAACTGGATAATCGAATCAGCGATGTTATCAATAACATACTCTGGTAAGGTTGAGAAGAGCTCATTTTTGGGTAACAGAGATGTCGCTGTCATCCAAGTGTTCTCCGGATCAAGAACTCGTAGCACCCACCGACATTGCTTGACATAGAAGTCACCAAACTTTGTGAGAAGGACCTGCTCGAAAGTAGTGACTTGAGATATCTTTTCAGCCCGGACCCACTCCTCCAATTTGGCCTCCGCGATTTTCAACTGCATTGCTTGGGATGGGTTTGCGTTAGCTCCTCGTCTCTCCTGGATCGCAGATTTCATTTGTTTTATCCTCTGTACCCTGGTCACCTGTTTCCTTAGAATGGGCAGTAGGGAGAGATGGACAGTTACAATAGCCATTAGGAAACACTCGGTACTAAAGTTAGGCTCCTTTCCTCCCGTTCTCTTCAAGTTTTCTGTTTCCTCAGTCGTGGCATTAATCCTCGTTTCCTCGCTCAGATCCAATCTACAGTGAGATGAAATGAAATAATCCGTGTCCACTTTCTCGAGGTCCACGCCCGCGGAAAGGTCCAACATAACAGAAAGGAAATTTAGCATGAACCCATCTCCCGCTAGCACATCTTCTTGCGCTTGAATTCCGCTTTTCTTTACATTGAGAGCGAGGACTTTTGCGAAATAATCCAGCACTTCTCCCCTGTTTTCCCGGGGTAACAGAAGAGATTTGACAATACCGTGAAGACTCTCTCTCATCTCTTGCAGGATACCCGGCAGATCACTCTTCAAACTCTCTCCTGTGATGTTCTTATCCATCCTGATCTTTTTGTTTTCCTCGTGGTAGGCGGATGCCCCGAAGAATGGGCCAAGGAAAGAATAATTCTCAATTTGATGTCCATTGTTTACAAGATCAGGTAGCCAGACATGAAGGTTGGTTGATAACATGGCGATTGGACGGATTGTATCCGTCTTGATTGTAAGTAGAGTGGCCAGAGACAGGTTTCCATCCAAGAAGGTAGGGTCCAGAATGTCCACTTTTTTAGCTCTACCCATGTGGTCGAGTAAGAGTGCCGAGAAAATTTGATCGAATGTCCCTGTTTGTTGGCTCGCCAAAGCTAACTGACGAACAAATCCCTCTCGATCTGGAATGGGTACGACGGATGATGTTCGGTAGTTGCGAATGAAAAAGACCGACAGAGGAGAGGGTTGAACGGGACCAGTTTCCACTGTGCTTCCAAGCACACCCGTCATTACGAGTGCAACATATCGCATCAACAGATTGGTAAACTTTGCTGAAAACTTGTCCCATGCCATACCCGACCCCAGGTAAGAGTTCTCCCTACTTCGCTCCCAAATGTCAATCAAATATACCATGGCTCCTCTTGCATGGCTTTTACCAGCCAACTTTCGACGTAGAATCATATTTGGGTTGTCAGTAGCCTTCTGTTGAACACCAATTTCGCCACTATAAATCCGGGTAAGCGTACAAAACAACTCGTTTTCAGCATGTTCGAGGATATTTGAGCAGGATTTGATTTCGTTTGAGTGTTCGGGGATGTCCAGAACGGCTGCGACAAAACGCTCCTCTTTTAGACGCTGTCCGGGATCTTCCATTCTCGTAGAATCGTTCACGGTTCCATTCATCAACTGAAATGATAGCCTAAGTTAGTTTAAAAAAGGGGATGGCAGCCACAGGTGACCCGTGACCGGCCATGGTCATGGGCAGCAGTCACGGTCGGTACTCGGTGCGACAGCCACGGTAAGGGCCGGTAGCCATGTTCAGGAATCAGGGGCATTGGCTGAGTCGTAAGAAGGGCCGGGGTCTTGTAGCCCCTGAATTCAGCATTCTGGACACACTTGAAAAGTGGCAAAAGTCAAAAACTTTTGTCTTTTGTTAAAGACAAAACTTGGGCGCCGTTACGATCTGGGTGGTTGGTGGCCTGTTTACATATGCACGCTTCCAAAAAAGTTGATTCACTAAAACGGCTCTAGCCGCCGAACCACCCAACCGTTATGGCTAATTCAAAGTTTATCGGATAAACCATGTCAAGGCCTAACCCCAACCCAAACCCCAGCCCTAACCCTAACCCTACTCGAGCCCTAACCCTAAAAATTTTTTTCAGCATCGGCGCAACCACCCAGATTTTAACACTGGCCACAAAACTGACATTGACTTTTATAAAGGCGGCGCAAACGAGGGGATTGAAGCGCATTCCAAAAACTGACACAGCTCAGAAAAAAATGCAAATTTAAAATTTTATCCTGGTTTACAGACTATGCAGTATGCTGAATTTCAAATTAAACGTAACGCACTAAACATTTTAATTGTGCGATGCTTTTTGCGATGCTTTTTGTGCGCGTTTAAAAATCCCCTTTTAAACTTTCTTTAAACTTTCCTCTTCCTCAAAAAGACTCGCCGACGACTCTTTTGAAAAGCCGAAAGCGTTGGAATGCGTTGGAATGCGCTGCAATCCCCTCATGCGCGCGACCCCGCAACGAGGGGATTGAAAGGAAAGCCGCGCGCTCGTTTGGGCTGAGCTCAGAAAAGTTGAAAATAACTTTGCGGTCGAAAAAACGGCGGTGCTTATAACTTTGGCCCCTGAAGTCCGTTTGACTTGATCTTTTCACCAGTTGTTAGATCTGACAATTATCTACCTTGCTGTTTTTGAGAGAAGTTAATTGGACTTAAGGAAGCTGAGCAATAGCCGTTTGAAAATGGGTTGTTTTCAAAAAGTGACGTCACAGGTTCACCTTTGTTCAAATTTTCAATAAAATTTCGAATTTTTTTGGTTCAACCGCACTCGATTTTGCGGAGTTTGGTTCATATCTCCTGTTCCTGAGAAGATAAAGACTTGAAACCGGCTGCATTTGAAAGCACTATGATCGTATGTCAAAAAACTACCGTCAACGCAGCGCCTTGCTCTCAAATACGGCAATCTAAACTGCAGATCGATGAACAACAAACTTGGTGAAATCTACGGGGCGTGCTGCGATCTTGATCTTGACGTACTCGGCTTGACAGAAACCTGGCTAGAAGACGGTGACGTAGTCACCCCGGCACTGATGAAAGAACTAGGATACAATCTCTATAGTTCGGCAAGAGGGGCAAGAGGAGGAGGCGTCGCTATCTTAGCGAGGAAAGC